>CALNHX010000678.1:0-299501 GCA_940337035.1 Agriotes lineatus | reverse complement strand
CCCGACTAGCAATCAGCGCCAGACCGAGTCCAGGTCAGCTGGTGAGAAATCGGCAACTGGGCATGCTGATGTGTGCAAACAGGCATCGCATGGAAAATTGGATACTGCAAGGCAATACCTTAAAATAAGAGAAGATCTAACAATCGCCACCTGGAACGTGAGAGGGTTACTCCAAGCGGGAAAACTACACATAGTAGAAAGAGAACTGGGTAGAGAAAATATACATATATGTGGAGTAACTGAAACTCACTGGAAGGATAAAGGACATATCGAAACAAAAGACAGTCTCATATATATATCAGGAGCTAATGAGACAGGATGGAATGGCGTCGCATTCCTAATAAACAAATCAATGGCAAAATACGTAGAATCATACAATCCTATAAGTGACCGCCTAATTCAGATAACTATAAAAGCAAAACCAACAAAACTACATGTTTTGCTAGTCTATATGCCAAACAAAAGACGCGCCGGACGAGGAAATGGAAGAAATGTTTAGGGAAATAGAACAGATCACATCTAATGTACCCAACAAAGAGATCCTGATAGTGATGGGAGATTTTAACTCCAAGGTGGAAAACACACAAACGATAACCACTTAAGAAGGAGTATAGGAAAGTATGGGCTTGGAAAGCGTAACGAAAGAGGAGAACGACTTATACAGTTTTCTACTGACAATGACCTCACCATAATGAACACGGTATTCGAACAACATCCACGAAGACTGTCCACCTGGATTGCGTCAAACAAAAAATACAAAAATCAAATCGATTACGTCTTAGCAACAGCGAGATGGAGGACGTCGGTCACTATAGTGAAGCAAAACCAGGGGCACAATGCGGGTCAGATCATAAACTTTTACGAGCTAATGTCAAAATAAAATTACACACGACTAAAAGGAATGACAAAATAAACGAACTAGAAGCACCCGACAAAGAGAAACTGATACAAGGATTACGAGCACACAAGGAACCTGACACCTCAAGGGAACCTGATGAAATATGGGAAGAAACGAAGACATGGATCATAAAGGCGATAGAGACATGTAGCCCAGAGGAAAGAAAAACGAAACAAAAGCATTGAATGTCAAACGAAACAATCCAGAGAATAGAAGACAGAAGAGAAGTCGGCAAAGCAAACCTACCGAAAAAGTGAAAAAGAAATAAAAATTAAACAACTAAATCTAAGCACTAAACACTTATGCAGAAGAGACAAAAACAACCATATACATGAACTGTGTAATGAAATAGAGAAGCATGCAGCACGTGATGAGCCACACGAGCTACACAAGAAAATAAAATATCTCAGACGCGAGTTCAAACCAAACACGCAGGTTATACAGGACGAAAATGGTAACACAGTAAGAACGGCAGAGGGAATAGCGGAAGCATGGAGACAGTACTGCTGCAACCTGTTCAATGATACCCACGACCATATAACAACACAAGGACTCCAGCAATATGAGCATGAGCCGAATATCCTAAGATCAGAAGTAGAAAGAGCGATAGAGAAGATCAGCAATCGAAAAGCTCCCGGCGTAGATGGAATAACAGCAGAGACCATAAAAGCAATGGGGGAAATCGGCATCAACATAATACACAAATTATGCGAAAAAGTTTGGCGGACAGGAAACTGGCCACAGGAATGGTGCGAATCGTTATTTGTGCCCATATATAAGAAAGGAACACCGATGAAATGTGAAAATTACAGAACAATTGCACTCATACCACAGATCAGCAAGGTAATGCTCACAATATTAAATGAACGCCTAAAGTCACACCTCCTCCCTCAAATCTCCGAGGAACAGACCGGATTCATTCCTGCAAGGCAATGAGCAAATATTGAACACAAGACAACCCACTGAAAAGGCTAGCGAAGTAAATGTCGAGAGGTATCTATGCTTCGTAGACTACCACAAGGCTTTCGACTCCGTGGAGTGGAACAAGCTATGGACAATATGTAATCGAAATGGGCACACACCCCACACTTGGTTGCACTAATTAGAAATATATACGAGAGAAATAATTCAAAAGTCAGAGTTAACAATGTCTACTCACAACCTTTTAAACCAAAGCAGGAGTTAGACAAGGGTGCATCATCTTGCCTCTTCTATTTAACATATATACCGAGCACATAATGCGCACAGTACTAGAAGAATGGGAAGAAGGAGTGACCATCGGAGGAGGTCGGATTAGCAACCTAAGATACGCCGACGACACTCTTATCATAGCTGCGAAGGAGACTGAACTTCAGACCATTATGAACAGACTAATCAACCACAGCAAAGTGTATGGATTGGAGATAAATAAAACTAAAACCAAAGTGATGATTATAGATAGAAGGAACAACAACCAGCATCATATCCAAAATATAGCGAATTATGAAGTAGTGCAACAATTCCAATATCTTGGCTCCACAATAACGAACACAGGGGAATCTGAACCAAAGATCAGAAGGCGGCTAGCGATTGCACGCACAGCAGTCACAAAGCTCACGAAAGTATGGAAAGACACAGCCATAACGAAGAACACCAAAAGCAACCTACGCGGATGAAACGTGGACGATCAAGAAAGCAGACAAGAAAAGAATTGATGCCTTTGAAATGTGGGCCTATAGGCAGATCTTACGCATACTCTGAACGGCCCACTGAAGAAACAAATCCGTTTTGGAAGACCTCCAGATCGAACAACGGATAAGCACAACCATAGCCCAGTCATACTTACGATATTTCGGACACATTAACAGACGCACCGTTGACATGGAATCTTTAGTAGTCCAAGGCAGAATGGGGGGATCCAGACCGAGAGGCAGATCGCCCATGCGATGGAAGGACCAACTAAAGGCACTGACAGGTCAAACAGTACACGAAGCCATCCACTCGCCCAGGATAGAACATCCTGGAAAGAAACTTTCAAGTCCATAAAGTAGCCAGACCATAATGTCACCATGCCCCTTCAAGGGTCCTAAGGAATGAGGAGGAGGAGATTGGAACTATTATGGACGCTTTCCAGTCTTTGGGTACTGTTAGAGTTGCCCATGCTTCTTTAATAATTGCATGTAGTAGTATCATTCCATCTTCTCTCATACGTTTTAATAATTCTCCTTTTAAGCCGTCTACTCTTTGTGCTTTCCCGTTTTTCAGTTTACCTATCGCTTTCTTTACTTCTTCTAGTTGTATATTGTCACTCATTTCTTCTAGTTGTGTATTGGCATTTCCTTCTCCTGGTCTTATTGCGTTTTGTTCCATTTCTGCTTCCTCCCTGCTTATGCCAGCTCCTTCTAGCATGTCCTGAAAATACGGTTTCCACCTATCCATATCTTTATTTTCTTCAGTAATTATGTTTCCTTCTTTGTCCATAATATGCCTCAAGCCTTGTTTTTCTCTTTTGTTTCTCATATTCTTGAGAACTCTATAGAAAATCTTGTAATTTGATTTACTATCTTTTTCCATCTTTATCCCGAAATCTTCCCATTTCTTGGCTTTTTCTATTTTGATCTTCTCCTTTGCCAACCGTCTCGCTGCTTTATAATTTTCATAGGCTTCTTCACTTCTTTGTTGTAGGTATGCTTTCCACGCTGTCTTTCTTATTTTGATAAAATTTCTGACTTCCTTGCTCCATCAACTTGTTCTCTTCTTGGATCCTCCTGTTATGGCTAAACCGCAAGCTTTGGTTCCAGCCGCGTAGATGATTTCCTTGAATTTCAACCATTTTCCCTCTATTGTCAAGTTTTGCCATTCATCTGCTGTATCCTGTACCTCCTTCGTGATCCATTTGGCAAACTCCTTTCTTGTCCGTTGTTCTTGTAGTTTGTATGTCTTGATGGTTTTTTGTTTCTTTCTTACTGAGCTTTTTTACTTCCCTCGCCCATTCTTTTGTCCCGTTGTTTTTTATTGTCACTACTAGTAGATAGTGGTCTGTTGATACTTCGGCACCCCTATATACCCTTACGTCTTGAATGCTTCTTCTCTTTGTTTTCTTTGTAATAACATAGTCTATAATTGATCTTTCTTTTCTTCTGGTTCCGCCAGAGTGTATTTATGACTATCCTTATGTTGGTAGATGGAGTTTTGAATCACCAGTCCATTTTAAATGCAAAAATGTATTAGTTTATCCCCATTCGTGTTTCTTGTGTTCTCCCCGTAGATGCCCATGACTCCGTGTCTTCCTGCAGTGTCATCCCCTATTCTGCCATTGAAATCCCCAGTAGAGTATAGTTGGGTTGTTTGCTTCTTCCATATACCATTTGTAGCTCTTCGCAGAATTGTTCCTTTTCATTCTTCGTGCCATTTTTGCCCGGTCCATATGCTATTACTACATCCATTTTCTCAGAGTTACTTGACACAAACTGACGCAAAACCTAGTCTGCTAATCTCGAATTTGACAGACTTACAGTGCCACCAATGACATGTAAGCAGTCTATGTCAAATTCGAGGTGCTAATGCAATAGGGATCCAATTAGCTTTATAAATCGTAGTTTGGGTTGCATTTTTACCTGGTCAGGCTCGTCATCTTACGTGAATAACTCTGTATATTGTCGATTAATAAAATTAATTTTAAAATTTGACATTTCGAATCTGTCGGATTATATTTTTCGTGTAAATTATTGATATAAGGGTAATAAAACCTAAATTAAACCTAAAATAGTTGAGCCGAAAATTGAAAATACAAAGAAACCATCGGACATGCGGTATAACGAGCAGTCACAACAATTAATTTTGAATGTTATGCGTTTTTTTTGAAGATTACGACAATATTAATAATGGTAAAGCAACAGTTTCACCCTCCAACGTTGTTCGCCGTGCTTCTCTTGCGTTAAATTGCTCGGAGAGCACAATTTACCGAAAATATGAGCCAGAAAGTGAAGAATGCAAAAACGGAAGTCGACGAAGCAGTCAAGAACTCCCAAGGGCACTATAACAGGGAATTTATTTTAATAGTTAACATAAGCGTTTCGTTTCTATGCCACAATTTAATCATACAGGTCATTTCCATAGTTACAAATGAGACCAAGCGTGTATTTTACGAGTTAACATAGGAATTATTACTTGTTAAAAAGACAATTAAAGTTATCCTAATGTATACCACTGAAGAAAAGATACAACACACAAGTTGTTCCTACGTATCTACTTCTTAGTTGCATACCTACATTTCGGTAACAAAATTAAAGTTTCTTATTAGCAAGTACCTAATTCAAACTCGTATGTTAACTCGTAAAATAAACGCTCTAATCTATTGATTTCATTGGTAATTATGGAAGTGACCTGTATGATTAAATTCTGACATAGAAACGAAACTGCTATGTTAACCATTAAAATAAATTCACTGTATATAAAATGTATGTAGCTAAAGAATTTGTAACCATAGAAAGCCTAAAGAAGCACTTGATTGAAGAATCTGGAGAGATTTTTCATATTCAGTTTCTTCCCTAAATAGGTGGTGCAAGTAAATAGGCTTCAAGTGACAAAAATCAAGCAATAGGTTCTGTAACAAAATATTCATGAACAGAAATTGGCAAATGGACAACATTTGCTATACTCAGCATATGTTTAATGTAGCAGCCAACGAATCTTTATTATATTTACATTCTACGACACGTCATATTTTCTTTAACATGTAAAATCAGTTTAATTTCGTATAAGAGAAAAGAAAATCGTAGCAATCTAGTTTTAGAAATTTTCAGATGTCATGATAACCTACAAAAGGAAATGTCATTTATTACTTTAAAATTGCATTTTTAAGAATCGACATACGCAACGTCACTAGACTATCACGTGACTCCGAATGGGTATAAATATGACTATAGATCTGACTTAATCTTACCCGAACATAGATTTAAAACAGTCGAGCAAACTGATGGTAGAAATTAAAATGTATAATGCTTTGCCCCATACCGTGAGCATATTGAACATAAACCAGTTCAATAAATATAAAAATGTATTAAATTGCAATTGTTTATATTCACTTGACGAATTTTTTACAATAAGTTGGCTGTTAATAGTTGTACAATTTAAATGTGTTGATATTTGTATTATTGTATTTGTATGAAGATTCCACAAATTAATATATTTAATGGATAATAAATTATTATTATTATTATTACTCCCGGTGCTATAGTATCTCACCCTAATTAACTATGTGCGAATTCGAACCACTCCATCTCCCCCTGAGCAATAGTCGTTCGACTATCTGTTGCAACACAGTTGAGGCGTGATTAGAGTGAGCTTTGCCTTTCAGATGATTAATGTGTTTTAACGAGCAATTAGCCTGTAACACATTTTCAGCTGGAGAGCGAACGCCATAACCACTAGGCTAAGGTACTATATTTATACGAGCAAGCTCGTCCGCCATTTTAAGTTACTGAAAGTGGCGACAAATTCAAATTCTAGTTACTTTTCAAATAGCATACGGTAAGTCGGAAAAACAACGATTATGTCATTTAATTTTTATCCGTCTTAAAAAAGATTGGTTTTTAAAAAAAGAAAGCAGAAATAATCGGAACGAAAAGACTGTTAACTAACACGCACGTGGCTCAAACTAGAGAACTTTAATAGTACCTTAGTTCATACAACAGTGACGAGTGACAGAATTCAATAGAACTGACAGATACAGTTGACAGCACAGAACAATACTTACACACTGTATATAGATTTAAATAACCACTCTTGGATGAAGACTGTAATTATAATTAGCATCGTAATGGAATGCACCAAGATTTAAATCAACCTGCAGTGTTCGTCTGATCGAGCCGTGCGTACCCGATCGGTTTCCAGTCTTGCTTGGTTGAAAGACGACAGAACGCACGGTTACCGATCAGTGCAGCCAACGGCTTGGCGCTAAAGTCCCTGTGACACAATCTAGTGGGATAAGCTTGCCTGGTCTATAAAGCACTCTACACTAGGCTATGGCGTCTCACTTCCTTCAAACTGTGTTATATTGTTTCGTTACTATCGCATGCATCATGTAAACATCGCATTGCTATAGCGTCTCGAAAATAATTTATACACATTTGTGTGATTTGGATATCTTTAAATAAAAGGCTGTGTTTAGGTGAGCTCCAGAGTGCACGCAATTTTTAGTATTGGGTGCACTCCAACAGTGTTTTTAATCCATTGTCCGTATAGAGTATTACAACAACAACAAGGACTGCATATAACCTACCAAGTTCGATGGGCTTAAGCTGATTTGTAATGCACCGGCGCCGGAGGCGCGAATTCACGTTCGTAGTTTTTCCTTACAAAGCTTCTATGGCTCGAAACTATCTTTTCTGATGTAAATTAGTGGGTAATTTAAAATATTCAACATTTGAGCGCCTCGTGTTCTCGCTTTTAAGAATTGTAGACCGTTGTCAATGCGTTTTCAAGTAACAATACACATTCGATCGAGATAGTTGGGGTGGCGGAGTTGCGGTTTACGTAGGAAACTCTTTGAAGTACAAGACAATTAATACAAATACTAACATAGAGCAATTATGGTTTACGATTAAAAACAAATCTGAAACATACGTTTTTGGGGTACTCTATAGACCACCGTCTACAAATTATAAAACATTTATGAATGAACTTGAGACGTCGTTTACATTATTACAACCATATCAGAAAAAATCTTTTGTATAGAGGATATAAATATTAATTTGTTAGCAAAATCAAATCAATCCACGAAGTATTTTATCGAATTTTTTGAATATCTTAATTTAAGTCAACAGATTTCAGAGCCAACTAGAATAACTCAAGATTCAGAATCACTCATTGACGTCATTTTATCTTCTGATCCGTCTCTGGTTAAATACTCGGGGGTAAAGGTTTACAATGAATCTAATCATGAACTCATATATTGTACTATCACTGCAGAGGTAGCTAAGCAAATCCCTGTTGTCACATTCTATCGTGACTGAAAAAAGTTTAATTTAAATGAATTCGTAAACTTTAAGCTACTACCATTACAAAAATTTTTTTACTAAAATGATATTAATGCAAAAGTCAGCATACTAAATAGCAATTTAATCAAACTGATTGATAAACATGCGCCTTGGAAAACAATAAAACTACAAAACCGTATATATGCCCTGATTAACTGACAATATAAAACTAACGATGAAACTAACGGATAAGGCAAAACAGATTGAAAAAGTTGGGAATACTATAAATCATTGAGGAATCTGACAAGTGCTAGTGTTATAAATGAAAGAAGGCGTACTTTGCATATAATAATAATAATAATAATAATTGTCTCTATTTTTGTATATAAATAGAATCATATCATATTTAGTATATAACAAAAACAAAATATCAAAATATACAAAAAAGGGCGCAGTTCAGCTTTGACAGCTGTTCTTCCACTTAACCCACTTGATCTTTACCTAATCATCTGCACTAATGAAATGTGCAAACCCAAAAAATACAAAGAAAACAAAGAAAAAAAAACAACACAAATTTAAAATAAAAAGTTGCTCTATAATGACAAAACTTCTTTTAGCCGATGCCGAAACTGAGACAGTGGCAAACCCTTAAACAGTTGATGCAATCCATTGTAAGACTTTGCAATAACGCAAGAAAAAGACCGCCTGCCAAATTCACTGTTAATGAAAGGCGCACTTATTTTTCCACGAAATCTTGAGTTTAAATTATGTACGTCAGTACGGTATGTTGGGGCTCTGTGTAGTTATAATTTTGTGATATAGACACGATGAATGCAATTTTCGTCTATTATACATATTAAGCCAAGAAACATATTTTAACGTGTGAGAAATTCTCTCATATTTCCTAATACAGAAAATCAAACGCAAACATGAATTTTGGATTTTTTGAATCCTTAGAATATCACGACCATCTAAACAGGGCCCATACACCACATCACAATAAACAAATTTTGACAAAACAAGGGAATTACAGAGAATAGCCTTGATTTGGCGATTCAGAACATGCCGATGCTGGAAAATTACTTTAAGTGAACAGCAAGCTCTTTGCAAACATTTTGATATATGTTCTTTAAAGCGCAAAGTGTGATCAAGCACTAATCCCAATTTTTTTGCTGAATCAACAATGTGTAGTGCACTATCTCCGATCTTAATATTTATAAGCGGAATAGCCCTCAATCTATCATTTTTCCTGCCAAAGATTATTACACAGGATTTATTAGCATTTAGTTTCAAAGCATGCTTTTCCGAAATTGCATTTAACTTTTCTAAATCAACATTTATTGCATGACATGATTCAATAGTCTCTTCCATTTTAAACGATTTATAAATCTGCGAATCGTCAGCATAGAAATGGGAACGACAAAACTGCAATACTGACGGAAATAAAGAAATATAGGCAGTAAACAAAAGAGGATCCAAAATTGAGCCCTGCGGTACTCCAGATTTAATATTAAGGAACTCAGACACTTGATCATTTAATTCAACTGCTTGGTAACGATCAGATATGTAATTTGATAGCAGAGTTATTGCATTTTCATGTAAGCCAATGTAATGAAATAATGAATTTAAAACCGAATGATCAATAGTATCAAATGCTTTTGAAAAATCAAGTAAAACAAGTACAGTCAATTTTCCTTCATCAGTAGCTAATATTATATCGTCAGTAATGTTTACCAATGCAGTATTGCAGCCGTAGCCCTTTCTGAAGCCAGATTACGTTTCAGGTAAAATATTATATTTATCAATATGTTCCCGCAGTCGTTTCTCAATTACCCTTTCAAATATTTTTGACAGCGCTGGAAGAATGGAAGAATACTTATCGGACGGAGATCGTTATACCCATTTGGTGTTGCAGTTTTCGGTAATGGCACAACCAATGTTTTTTTCCAATCGTCTGGAAAAACGCAATTATTTATACAAAAATTAACCAAGTGTGTGAGAATAGAAAGTAAAAATGGTATACAAAGTTTAATAGCTGTTATATTTAGACCATCCACACCTGTAGCATTAGTTTTAATAGTAGATATAATTTTTAAAATTTCGCTTTCGTCAACAGATTTGAAACTTAAAGTAGTTGAAATCGATTCCTTAGTATTATTATTATAAAAGTCAATTATGTCATGATTGTTTATATTTAATTGCGGTATACTGTTAACAAAGATTTATTTCATTGCAATGTGGTAGGTTAGATGGTAATGTTAGTTCACAGCTCTTTTTCGTTAAATTTAAATGTTTAAGGTCTTTCCAAAGCATATTACCGCTATTTTTGAATTTGAATTCAAAATAAGCTTTCTTCTCGCGTTTGATTGCACTATTCGTTTGATTTCGCAGCTGTTTGCAGTAAACCCAGTGGTCAGGATTTTGAGTTTTTTTAAAACGAACTAGTGCCCGATCACGCATATCCATCATTGTTTTGATAGTCTCTGTATAAGACAAAAAATTGTTCAACAAAACAATTGTGAAGAAAATTTAATCACTTAAATATTAAAAACTCACCAACATTTAAAATTCCCTCAACTATGTCTGACCTCTTATAATTCCACAACATAAAACTAGTGATCCGGCAGAATATTCTGATGTTAGACCTATATAAGCATTTTACCTACCTTTTCTAAAATTCTCAAGAAAATTATAAATCATAATCATAATCATAACTCTATAATAAAGCAGAACACTTCCCAAGGTCAAACATGTATGCGCGTGGTCTATGTGTAGTTACGATTGTGGGCGTGGTCTTAATATTTTCTAAGAGCCAGTAATATGGAAGGAGAGAACAATTAATGCTCTTGTTAGGGCCTACACACATTTTTTACATTACACAGGAATGTTTATACTATGTACACATAAATATTAAATCTGCAAATAACCTAAATTCGGAGCTTTGTACAAAAATATGGTTATAAACTTTTTGCAAGTGGACTTTACTACCTCTAGGAAGAACGGTGGTTACAACTTGTCAGAAGCAAGGCTACAAACCAACCTGAAAATATCATTGCGTTTTTGTGTTTTCGTGCTTATAAGTTAGTTTTTGCGTTCTTTATCTACTTATATTTCTATTTATTATAAAACAGTTTTTTCAACGCTACAGAGCTACAGCATTTTATTGCAACTGTAAGTACAAGTGTCCAAGTTTAAGATTGAAAATTGTTTATAGGTTAGAATGAGCTGTACGACAAGTGCTGATTCAGAAAACAGACCACTTAATTATTGTGCATGCTGGCGGTAAAATAGGTTTTGTTCCGAATGGGCGTACAAGTGTCCAAGTTTAAGATTGAAAATTGTTTATAGGTTAGAATGAGCTGTACGACAAGTGCTGATTCAGAAAACAGACCACTTAATTATTGTGCATGCTGGCGGTAAAATAGGTTTAGTTCCGAATGGGCTAATTATTTTTAAATCGGGCCTTAAGACTGGGGACTACCATGACGATATGAATAACAAGCATTTTTCCAAGTGGTTACAAGAAAAATTCTTACCAACAGTTAAAGAAAAGAAAGGCTACAGTGTAGAATAATGAGCAACGCTAAAAGAACGGTTCACAGCCAAGGTAATTTGTTGGTATTTTAGAATCACTGTGTGTTTTATTTAAATTTTATTTCAGAGTACATCGGCAGTAGCTGATTGGGCATTAATAGTGGATATTTTGAAAGCAACTACCTAATATTTATTAAAAACTGGCAAATTTAATCAAAGCCTTGAAAATTGTTTATAGGTTAGAATGAGCTGTACGACAAGTGCTGATTCAGAAAACAGACCACTTAAGTATTGTGCATGCTGGCGGTAAAATAGGTTTTGTTCCGAATGGGCTAATCATTTTTAAATCGGGCCTTAAGACTGGGGACTACCATGACGATATGAATAACAAGCATTTTTCCAAGTGGTTACAAGAAAAATTCCTACCAAAAGTTAAAGAAAAGAAAGGCTACAGTGTAGAATAATGAGCAACGCTAAAAGGACGGTTCACAGCCAAGGTAATTTGTTGGTATTTTAGAATCACTGTGTGTTTTATTTAAATTTTATTTCAGAGTACATCGGCAGTAGCTGATTGGGCATTAATAGTGGATATTTTGAAAGCAACTACCTAATATTTATTAAAAACTGGCAAATTTAATCAAAGCCTTGTAAATTGTTTATAGGTTAGAATTAGCTGTACGACAAGTGCTGATTCAGAAAACAGACCACTTAATTATTGTGCATGCTGGCGGTAAAATAGGTTTTGTTACAAATGGGCTAATTATTTTTAAATCGGGCCTAAGACTGGGGACTACCATGACGATATGAATAACAAGCATTTTTCCAAGTGGTTACAAGAATAATTCTTACCAAAAGTTAAAGAAAAGAAAGGCTACAGTGTAGAATAATGAGCAACGCTAAAAGAACGGTTCACAGCCAAGGTAATTTGTTGGTATTTTAGAATCACTGTGTGTTTTATTTAAATTTTATTTCAGAGTACATCGGCAGTAGCTGATTGGGCATTAATAGTGGATATTTTGAAAGCAACTACCTAATATTTATTAAAAACTGGCAAATTTAATCAAAGCCTTGAAAATTGTTTATAGGTTAGAATGAGCTGTACGACAAGTGCTGATTCAGAAAACAGACCACTTAATTATTGTGCATGCTGGTGGTAAAATAGGTTTTGTTACGAATGGGCTAATTATTTTTAAATCGGGCCTAAGACTGGGGACTACCATGACGATATGAATAACAAGCATTTTTCCAAGTGGTTACAAGAATAATTCTTACCAAAAGTTAAAGAAAAGAAAGGCTACAGTGTAGAATAATGAGCAACGCTAAAAGAACGGTTCACAGCCAAGGTAATTTGTTGGTATTTTAGAATCACTGTGTGTTTTATTTAACTTTTATTTCAGAGTACATCGGCAGTAGCTGATTGGGCATTAATAGTGGATATTTTGAAAGCAACTACCTAATATTTATTAAAAACTGGCAAATTTAATCAAAGCCTTGAAAATTGTTTATAGGTTAGAATTAGCTGTACGACAAGTGCTGATTCAGAAAACAGACCACTTAATTATTGTGCATGCTGGCGGTAAAATAGGTTTTGTTACGAATGGGCTAATTATTTTTAAATCGGGCCTAACACTGGGGACTACCATGACGATATGAATAACAAGCATTTTTCCAAGTGGTTACAAGAATAATTCTTACCAAAAGTTAAAGAAAAGAAAGGCTACAGTGTAGAATAATGAGCAACGCTAAAAGAACGGTTCACAGCCAAGGTAATTTGTTGGTATTTTAGAATCACTGTGTGTTTTATTTAAATTTTATTTCAGAGTACATCGGCAGTAGCTGATTGGGCATTAATAGTGGATATTTTGAAAGCAACTACCTAATATTTATTAAAAACTGGCAAATTTAATCAAAGCCTTGAAAATTGTTTATAGGTTAGAATGAGCTGTACGACAAGTGCTGATTCAGAAAACAGACCACTTAATTATTGTGCATGCTGGCGGTAAAATAGGTTTTGTTACGAATGGGCTAATTATTTTTAAAACGGGCCTAAGACTGGAGACTACCATGACGATATGAATAACAAGCATTTTTCCAAGTGGTTACAAGAATAATTCTTACCAAAAGTTAAAGAAAAGAAAGGCTACAGTGTAGAATAATGAGCAACGCTAAAAGAACGGTTCACAGCCAAGGTAATTTGTTGGTATTTTAGAATCACTGTGTGTTTTATTTAAATTTTATTTCAGAGTACATCGGCAGTAGCTGATTGGGCATTAATAGTGGATATTTTGAAAGCAACTACCTAATATTTATTAAAAACTGGCAAATTTAATCAAAGCCTTGAAAATTGTTTATAGGTTAGAATGAGCTGTACGACAAGTGCTGATTCAGAAAACAAACCACTTAATTATTGTGCATGCTGGTGGTAAAATAGGTTTTGTTCCGAATGGGCTAATTATTTTTAAATCGGGCCTTAAGACTGGGGACTACCATGACGATATGAATAACAAGCATTTTTCCAAGTGGTTACAAGAAAAATTCTTACCAAAAGTTAAAGAAAAGAAAGGCTACAGTGTAGAATAATGAGCAACGCTAAAAGGACGGTTCACAGCCAAGGTAATTTGTTGGTATTTTAGAATCACTGTGTGTTTTATTTAAATTTTATTTCAGAGTACATCGGCAGTAGCTGATTGGGCATTAATAGTGGATATTTTGAAAGCAACTACCTAATATTTATTAAAAACTGGCAAATTTAATCAAAGCCTTGAAAATTGTTTATAGGTTAGAATGAGCTGTACGACAAGTGCTGATTCAGAAAACAAACCACTTAATTATTGTGCATGCTGGCGGTAAAATAGGTTTTGTTCCGAATGGGCTAATTATTTTTAAATCGGGCCTTAAGACTGGGGACTACCATGACGATATGAATAACAAGCATTTTTCCAAGTGGTTACAAGAATAATTCTTACCAAAAGTTAAAGAAAAGAAAGGCTACAGTGTAGAATAATGAGCAACGCTAAAAGAACGGTTCACAGCCAAGGTAATTTGTTGGTATTTTAGAATCACTGTGTGTTTTATTTAAATTTTATTTCAGAGTACATCGGCAGTAGCTGATTGGGCATTAATAGTGGATATTTTGAAAGCAACTAACTAATATTTATTAAAAACTGGCAAATTTAATCAAAGCCTAAGGTACCCAAAGAATCATTGAAATGAACAGGGCTATGCAACAAACATTGCAGTAGTTCATATACGTTTTCTGAATTTCCCTTGTCTCTAAAGCAGAATCGTGTTGTCCTAACTCTCTCCTCATCGTAATAATAAAATAACGTTGCACGCAATTGCAAAACGTCGGTTAAGTCAATTTGACATGCATAACCCTGTTCATTTTCAATGATCGTAAGTGTACATGTCCAATGTAACTATCCGGGAAGCATCAGATTTTGTTTGTAAGTTATTTAGTGGAATTTCATTATGTGTGTGCTAATTTTTTGTGTTAACAGATAAAAATGAAAGTTTGGGACTCGATATCAAGTTTTAATTTGTGTTACGATTTAATTATACTTTAAATCCCAATGGCACATACAGTGTGTCCCAGATCGACTGGGATTGCATGGGTAACTTTCTTATCATTGAAGATGGAGATTTGGTTAAATGGCCAATGTTTTCCAGTTTCATATGATGATTTAATATCGGTTTGAAAAAGTTCAGAATGCCGAACCAGTCAAAAGTTATTAGAAAAAAACTAAAAACTGTCATTTTCTTGTATGTCAAATATCTTTGTAAGTATAAGAGATACGAAAAAAAAAATTTGATTTTTAGGTTACAGAATAGAATTTTTATTCTCTTTTCAACGATGTAAGATAACGTATGATTGAATAAAAAATACCAGTAAAATTAATTGTTTTTACATTTTAATCAAGTAAGCTTACATGGATCAAAACAAAATTAGTTAAAATTTATTTTAGAAAACCTTTGTATGTAATTCCTATAATACTTAGTAACATGTTAATTCAGTACTAAGTACTTGAACCACAAAAACCATCGTGATATTGCTTTTTAAATGTATAATCAAGTAGGTAACCAGCTATGATGAAAAACAATAAGAAAGTTTGCGTAAAGTAACCCGTCGTGTCGTCAAATGGTGTCAACTATGTTTCGCTAACAATCGCCAGCATTTTGATCATTTCATGTGATTATCAGGATTATGTTTTGTTTTTAAATAAATGTTGTTTGTTTTTGTCTGGATCCATGTAAGCCTACTTGATTAAAATGTAAAAACAATTAATTTTACTGGTATTTTTTATTCAATCATACGTCATCTTACATCGTTGAAAAGAGAATAAAAAATTCTATTCAGTAACCTAAAAATCAAATATTGCTCCCATATAACTTAAGGAAGTTGATACGAGTACCTCAAAAGCAGCCATCTTGAATTTTTGTTCGACACCAATTTTAAATTGATATCATCGAAAACAGCAACTTTTATATAAAACTTTTTATTTGATTTTTAGGTTACTGAATAGAATTTCTATTCTCTTTTCAACGATGTAAGATAACGTATGATTGAATAAAAAATACCAGTAACATTAATTGTTTTTACATTTTAATCAAGTAAGCTTACATGGATCAAAACAAAATTAGTAGAAATTTATTTTAGAAAACCTTTGTATGTAATTCCTATAATACTTAGTAACATGTTAATTCAGTACTAAGTACTTGAACCACAAAAACCATCGTGATATTGCTTTTTAAATGTATAATCAAGTAGGTAACCAGCTATGATGAAAAACAATAAGAAAGTTTGCGTAAAGTAACCCGTCGTGTCGTCAAATGGTGTCAACTATGTTTCGCTAACAATCGCCAGCATTTTGATAATTTCATGTGATTATCAGGATTATGTTTTGTTTTTAAATAAATGTTGTTTGTTTTTGTTTGTATCCATGTAAGCCTACTTGATTAAAATGTAAAAACAATTAATTTTACTGGTATTTTTTATTCAATCATACGTTATCTTACATAGTTGAAAAGAGAATAAAAAATTCTATTCAGTAACCTTAAAATCAAATATTGCTCCCATATAACTTAAGGAAGTTGATACGAGTACCTCAAAAGCAGCCATCTTGAATTTTTGTTCGACACCAATTTTAAATTGATCTCATCAAAAACAGCAACTTTTATATAAAACTTTTTATTTGATTTTTAGGTTACTGAATAGAATTTCTATTCTCTTTTCAACGATGTAAGATAACGTATGATTGAATAAAAAATACCAGTAAAATTAATTGTTTTTACATTTTAATCAAGTAAGCTTACATGGATCAAAACAAAATTTGTTGAAATTTATTTTAGAAAACCTTTGTATGTAATTCCTATAATACTTAGTAACATGTTAATTCAGTACTAAGTACTTGAACCACAAAAACCATCGTGATATTGCTTTTTAAATGTATAATTAAGTAGGTAACCAGCTATGATGAAAAACAATAAGAAAGTTTGCGTAAAGTAACCCGTCGTGTCGTCAAATGGTGTCAACTATGTTTCGCTAACAATCGCCAGCATTTTGATCATTTCATGTGATTATCAGGATTATGTTTTGTTTTTAAATAAATGTGGTTTGTTTTTGTTTTGATCCATGTAAGCCTACTTGATTAAAATGTAAAAACAATTAATTTTACTGGTATTTGTTATTCAATCATACGTTATCTTACATCGTTGAAAAGATAATGAAAAATTCTATTCAGTAACCTAAAAATCAAACTTTTTTTCGTATCTCTTATACTTACAAAGATATTTGACATACAAGAAAATGACAGTTTTTAGTTTTTTTTAAATAACTTAACTGGTTCGACATTGCCAATTTAACCAAATCTCCATCTTCAATGATAAAAAAGTTACCTATGCAATTCCACTCGATCTAGGACACACTGTATATATACACTTACTGGCCACATTCATATATGGTAAGAAAATAGTTTTAATTTAATTTTTATTTGTGTGGAGCCAGTAACTTTTCCAAGCAAAACGCAAGAGGACTTTAAGCCCAATAAGTCGAAAGTTCTTAGCAGCGACGAAGTTTTGAGGTGCATTCGTACTGCACCGGACGAGAAGTATTTACTTGCAAAGGTTAGCGTTATTGATCCATTTGTTTCCTTTTAATTGTAAAATTACATTGCAGACTATACTTATGGGTATTGCTGGCGGTTGTCGCATTGGAGAACTGGTCAAAATGAAAATTGACGACGTGGTCGTCGTTTTGTTAATTTAGTTGTAATGTACTTATGTTAATTTTTTGATAAATTATTGATTTATTTTGGTTGACATTTATTTGACATTTTTAAAGCGCTAGCGCAATAAAAATTTTAAATCACTAGCGGAATACAAATTTTAAATGACTGTTTATAAAACACCAACTTTCATGGGCAGGCCAGAAACCAACTGATTTACAGTTATCAATTGAAAAAAAATTGCAATAATACTAGCTCTTTTTTAAATCTCGTAGGTACTTAGAATATGTTCAGGAAATTTATTGACAAATATAAATGTGTAATAACATTAGTTAAGCCAATTACGTATTTTTTTGTAGAAAAAGTAGGTAATATGATGGACATTTTACTTACCATGTTGATTAGGGTGACCACCTTTTGGAAAAGCTAACTCGGAACATTTGACACCTATTTATTTATATTGACCATAGCTACTAACGAATATAAAAAAATCTGGTGTGATACACGCACACAACTTCCTTTTACAGTGATCTTATAATTAGCCAAAAATTTCATTTTTAATTTTTAAGCATTATTTGTCAAACATTTTCAAAAATTACAATTGCTAAAGAAACCCTACAAAATGGAGCGTTAGTTCAAGAGACAAATTTTCCCTAAACCTTTAAGCTGAATTCAAAAATTAATAATATACCGGATGTTCTATTTAAAATAGGAGTTCATAAAAAATAGGAAAAAAACAAACGAAACTTTTTTTGGAGGTATTCAACTGGAAAATCACCTATCTTTCATCAATATAAATTAAAAATGTAATAAACATGTAAAGTTTGAAAAAAAAATCGTTTTAAGAGTTGTTTTTGAAAAATTTTCTTCAAAAGCTTGCTGTCGCATCTAGATAGTACACAAAACTTATTTATGAAGTTTCAACGCCATACCTCTTTTCGTTTTTGAGATATTCTGTTCACAGACAGACAGACACACATACACAGACAGAATGACAGACCAATGAACAAAAAAATGTATTTTGGGTTCAGGGGACTTTAAATCTGTGGAAAACTCAATTTAGAATTTTTGGGGTGAACCCAATACCTCCTTTCGTAAGAGGAAGTTAAAATCTTAAAATCTTGGACAATGTGCAGCTAAGAGTTTACCATTTTCGAGAGATAGTATTTTAAAGACGGAGTTCTGTTTTCCAAAATTTACGGCTGCATTATCTGCAGACAATGCTGATATTCTATTACTTGGAAGATTGTGCTTTTTCAAAGAGCTAAAAAATTTTGTCAGCTATTGCTTTTGCTGACGAAATGAAGTCGTAATACATGAAATAAAGGGGGGAAATAAATTTACCCTCTATCGGGAAATGTTATGTCCCGGGCGATACCAACTCGGGACTGGAACATTGGTCATCAAACACGGGACTGTCCCGGGTAAATCGGGACGGGTGGTCACCCTAATGTTGATTCACACACCACTTATAAGAACAAGACACCAAGCCAAATAAACAATATACCAAGACAAAATTACAAAAGCGATTGAACACCAAGAACTTTAAGCAATAATGTTGCTGATATCAGGTTGTTTTACAAGTGGGGTTGATTACCTGAGTTTTTGGAATAGGAATTGGACACTTAAATACGTATACAAATTATCCATCATAACAATAAAACATAATATTTCCTTTATATTTGGGATATTCCAAAAGCAGATAAGTACTTAATTGTCCCTATTTTCAGAAAATTGTAGGTTTGTCTAAATATAGTGCTTTTAGAGATCAGCAAATTCCAGGAATTTAGTTTTTAGAAACTGTCCCAGTGACATTTCCACTAACTGGATTTATAGCATTGTAACAATAATTAGCATTTAATACTGAACAGAAAAAAGAAGACACTATTCAATTCAGCAGTATCGGTGTATCCAATATGTAGGAGGCAAGTGGCCTGGAGGCTATCCAAATATTTCCAATCTGTAACGTGCTTTTAAAACTTTCTTTAGTGCAACAAAAGTTATTAGATTCGTCGTATATTTTAAATGCGGCATATGCCGCGGGTTTCAGCTAGTAGTCAAATAATGCACTACCTAAATACAAATAACCCGCTATCAGATATACAATCACGATTTCGACCTTCTTATAGCTGCACCGTGTTACATTCTAATTTTTTAACATTTGGAGCGTCTGAATTTATGAAAAATATAGTGCATTATTGCAGATCTCGATTCCAAGCTCTGACATCCTGAGATAGGTAGCGCTCGTGCAACGAAACAAGAAAATTGTTTGTTTGGGGTGTTGTCTTTTGTCTTGCTGTTTTGGCGTCCATTTCGGGATGGAATTGTAAGCCGCTTATTTTGAGCCAAGAAATTGGGCTTCCTCTTGCCGTTTATGCCTATTTGTGATGGAATTGTAGTGCTTGAAAGTCTCCATGGATCGGAATCCGCTAAATAGTGCTACGCAATTATTTCTGCTTGATCGTTGGTATGTAGAGTTGTTCGTTTAATTTCTTGTCTAATTGGAAGCTTCCTACATAGGAGACTTCGTACGGGGCTTTGTACGAGGTAATAGGCAGCCGACTTCTTCTTTGGGGCCAGCTTTTTGGCGTCTCAAATTCACTTGACAGCTCCGATTTAAATGGATCGAATCCTGGTGATGTCAAAGTAGGCCACGGGACCCGTTGCTTCATGGAAAAGGTTTGATAGCTGTCACAGTGTTTCGTCGACCCAAGGTGCTGTACAATCTATTACTAAATTTAATTAAATTGCGTTCAGTGCAACCTTTTTGCTACTCGTTGCATTTCATGTGCCTTGTTTATTAGTACTTGTGTATAAAATCTTTCCACTACGGTCAAGCTCATCGAAAAATAGTTATAATTTAGGAATTCAGTTGAAATTTGTAATTGACTTTATGGGAGGACTTGTCCTTGCTTAGTTAGATTGGTTAACTGAGGTTTAACATTTAAATACCCATTTCTGGTATTAACGTGACTTGAACGAGGTATTACTGTCACACGAGCGGTTTCATTTATAAGCCAATGTGGCTTCTGGTAGTGCGCTTACACAGATCTGTTTAATTAGTACAAACACCAGGTATTAAACGTGGGTAATATAGAGCTAGGAATATATAAGGCTTTCTTTTGACGTGTACAGAACACAGCGTTTAAGGACTAGTTGTCGGAAGCAAAATTTACTTCATTACTCTTGTCATTAAATTTTGATTACATTAACCCATTAGTGTATAGCGTCCGTTTAAACGGACGCGCGTTTTTAGCAAGGTAAAGAGCTATTCTGCCTTATGGACCAAAATGAATTGTTGTAAGGTTATGTGTAATGTTGTGTTGATCGAATGTTAACAGTTAATGTGATTGATTTCCACCGAATTCGCAAAAAAATACTTTTTAGTTTACAATTGATGCTAGTCTATACAACACGTCACGCGGCGTATAAGTGTTTTTATTTTTATAGTGTCATATTTAAATTTTTTAGCAGGAATTTCAAATATTTCAACTGAATAAGTACCCAGGCATGATTATTTACAAAATTAATCGAATTACATTTATATTACTATTTGAAAATTCTACCTAAAACAGTGTGTCCGTTTAAACGGACGTCATACTCAGCGAGTATAACAATTTCAGGTTATCCTTTCATGAAATTTTGGAAATTATCGAAGAAAATGACGTACACCAAGGCGATATTTATATGACCCCCCTATTGATGGAGAAGAGACGGATCAAGACAGTTATCTATCTGATGTCGATCACGAGGGCAATGCTAACCATTTAGGGCTTGCAACTCTACGAACTCAATGTGTGTTTGAACAACTCCTTTCCATTGCAACACCTATTAGTGCAGATATTAGTAAAGATTTTAGTTCAGAAAATGAATTACCTTTGATTAGTTTCGTGAAGCCAATAAATGACGCCAGTCCCTCCCAGTAAAGAAAAAGATAGAGAATAGTACCAGTAAAAAAAGTATATACTTGGGTGGAATCTGGCAGTCCCAACTTTACTATAAATAAACATTGCAATCCAGAACCAACTGCAATTGAAAGAAAAGTTCCAAATGCTACACTTACAAACTTTTTCAATTTATTTTTTGACGATGAAGTAATTTCTATAATAATAAAACAAATGAATCGTTATACCATGCAAAGAAATCAAAATTTGAACATGACAAAAAGCGAATTGTATGTTGTTTTTGGAGGTCTGCTATTGTCTGGGTATGAAAAAAAAGAATGTATTGTTGGTCATCAGACACTGATGTTCCCAAAATTCTTTGAGATAGTATTCGCCTACATAGGTTTGAAGCAATTTTGAAACAATTACATTTGAATGACAACTCAAAATTAGATCCAAATAACAAGCTATATAATCTACGACATCTTGTTACAAAACTGAATAAGAATTTCCGAAAATGCGGTGGGCTTGAAGAAAACCTGAGTATGAATGAGAGTATGATACCGTACTACGGTCGGCACTATGCAAAACAGTTCATAAAAGGTAAACAGATACGCTTCGGTTTCAAAAACTGGGTTTTGTGTATAGTTCTCCATTGAAAATGTATCCAAAGGATCCCAATTGCACTAACTTATGATCATATAGAGAATTTTTGGCACTTTCGATTTTAAAAACTTGTGGGATAAAATCAAATAAAGGGCAAATCCACCCACCAGTACAGCCTGAGGCAAGGTAAGACAAGTTGAATCATGGCAGTGACAGACGGTGTGGATACCGTAGCAAAAAACCCAAATTTATTTGTTCTAAATGTGACATTGGTTTACATCCGAAACATTGTTTTACTTTATTTCATACCTCAAAATAATATTAAGCAGAAGGTTACGAAGTGTATGACGTCCGTTTAAATGGACACCTTGTAATTTTTTTTTAAATAAAGATATCTTTTGTTTTGAAAGAATATGGCGTTTTAGTTAATTATTCAATTGAGTTCTCACCGGAAAATAATAAAAATTGCCTCCCATAGACCTTGTACACTAATGGGTTAAGTAAAAATTGAGGTCCTAATTAAAGTCAAACGTCGAATTGCCGTAATATGTGTTTCTGCTAAATAGCCTTTATGTTACATTTATCTGGTTTGCCCTTCTGGTATTAATCCTTATGTACAGACTGTATCGGATATGTTAGAACCGTTGTGGGTATTATATATACACAAGTGAAATCGGTCTTATTTGCTACTGCGTCGAATCTCTGCTTTCTTGTATAAGCAATTTAGGTTCGCCGTTACACGTTTCAACGGGGAGTATTAATACGAAGCTACAACGGCGTGGCGCCCTAGGATCCTGGAAACTCAGGTAATTTGTTCTTTGGAACCCACTCCCATCTACGACTGAGTGGTCGCGAGCGTAAACTCCCAAAGCTACCCCTATTTGGTGGCAGAGATTTATAAGCAGGTAAGAGTGCAGAGAGACATTATGTTACAATACTTTATTGGTCTTAAATTGTTGTATTGTTACACGAAAATTTAGTTATTTTAAAATTTCTCTTCGGTCACATCTAGGGATTTTTGAGAACGCCTAAATACAGGCAACAAACTGAACGGCTACTGCCTCTGGCAAGCTCTCTCTTGTAGATTTGCCAGTGGAGATCGTTAATTCTGCAATGACAAGTTATTCTGACAGTGTACCTCATTACCAAAAGTTCGCTACGAAAACGGGATGCAAACACATTCAACCGTAGATATAGGACAACCGGAAGTTATAACTGATTATTACACACAACTGTCACATGACTGATATCATCCAGTGAGAACCATGCATTTTTTGAAAATCGACCAATCCCGATCTTATTACCTGACTATTTCCCGCATCTTTTATTATCCAATCAACTGCCATGATTTTCCAAAATTTAAACAATCACATATTTTTATAGTGGCAAAAAATCAAAATTTTTCTTTGGCATTTTATCAGTTTCTTTTGCCACTTGTATCCATGGCAACAACCGAATATGTTGTTTTAATCAAGGTGGTATTTCAAAAACATTATTTAAACTGTCATTGTGCATCAGTATACCTAAATGGTAAAATGAACCGATAATTGGGAAACAGTCCACAAAAAGTATTTCGGGCTCATGATTTTGCTCAGAAAATGTCTTACTCAAGATTTGTTGTTTTTTGGCAATGTTCCTCGACAAACTAACTTTGACAAATTTCCTCGCCTTCGGCTCGGGAATTTGATCAAGTTAGTTTGTCTTGTGACATTGCCAAAACAAAAAACTTTTGTAAAACATTGTTACCGGCAAAATCGATTGCCCTTAATACATTATTACTGGTAAGCTCCCTAGGGAAACTTTTCAATCGATAAGCTCCCTAGTGCTAATTATCGACCCCTTAAATGGTGTCATAATTAGAAATAGAAATGCAAGAAACAAGCAATTTGAGTTTTTTGGCATTATTAGATAAATTTTAAATCATAATTCATATGCGAGTTTTGTGTAATAAATAATCTTTAAAATATAAACGCGGGCGACACACTAACATATAATTTTGCCCGTACCAAGAGTCATCGTGCTGGTTGCCCTTAGAAAACTGCCCTCGGACAACCCTCGGGACAGTTTTCATTGCAACCAGCACTCGACCCTTGGCGTGGGCAAAATTATCGGTAAGTATGTCTCGCCCTTGTTATTTATATTACTATTGAGAATATCCCTTACGCATATTTAATTGAAAAATTTCCATAGCAGCAGCGATTATTAATAATCGGAAATTTATTGAAATTTACAGGAAAATTTCCACTCATGTTACTGCCATCAAAGCATTTAGGGACAGGAAAGCTGTGAACAAACGATAAAGTCAATAGGGCGATAATGATTGTTGCTGTGGGCAACCAAAAGCGATGCCTAAACAAACCAATGTTAATTAATTATAGTTTTTTTAGTACCTACTTAGATATTAGTTTTATTATTATTTTTAACAAAAAAAAATCTAGCTGTACTGTTCCTTTTCGTGATATTCTCTATCAAAATATAACGCGTGCATAAAAGATTTCCTATGGAAATATTTACAAAACGTGTTCCGCGGCTACTTTTTCTTCTAACAAAAGCATTCGTGCATGCCTCTAAAAAAATAGTTTTTATTCTACTTATCATAAAAATGTAAAATGTATTACAATCTGAAAACAACATATAATAAAGTAATTCATTCACATAAATCAATGGCGTTATAAATTAAATATTCATATTATAATACCATGAGTAGTCAAAGTTATGTCGAATATTTTTGCTGTGGTATCACGAATGTCCATTGCGCTTAGGTTCGAATAGGAGGAGTGCGCTAGCACGAGTCCTAATCTTAAGCGCAATGGACATGAGTAGTGATATCACCGCAAACATATTCTACTTAACTTTGATTAAGAATGGCATTCGAGGGACTATCCAATGAACCAAACTACTTTCTCAAATTAGTTTTCAGTAAATCTAGCAACAAACTAAGCAATTTCTATAGTAACAGAACACTAATATTGACTTTTTCTAATAAAAATCACAATTGTTTAAAATAGTCACTTGAATACCTTCTAGGAAGATATATCCACTGATATTTTTTTGATTGGACAAGAAACGTGAAAATTCTGGATTTTCATTGGTCACTTTTTGACAGATGACAGGTGAATTGAATAGTCTATACTATTTTTGAGTCCTAGTGCCACGTTTGTAGTGAAATAATAATTACTGATGAAGTCCCAATAACGCTAGTTAAAAAGTTTACAACGATAAATTAAGCTACTCGACGTGATTCTAAAACCTATTAAGGTAAAAGGTCAATTAAATGACATTTATAAAAAAATGGCATGGCTACACTGCATTCGAATTTTTGGTTTTTTATATCGTTATTGTTATTATTATTGTTTTTTCTTCCTTTGTTTACTTCTTGCTGATCTTATATGTTCAATAAGATGTTCTCTTATTTTATCACAATATTCTGCCCTCACAACATTTATGCACAAAAACATACTACCGTTATTTGATCAAGTTGTTTTGTCTCGTCTAAAACTCTGAGTAATCAATATTATGATATATTTTAATAAATATTGAACAATTTATTGAACACTAATAAAAATCTTCTGCGCCGTACATAAATCGATAAGCTTTGGATTTAAATACTTATTTACAGTATATGTTGGGTGGTTTTTCTACAACCGTAAAAAAGGGGACATTCGCGCATCGCTATCAATGCGCGAAGTTTACCATTTTTTAACGTGTTAAAAAATAGGATATTTATTGACGTTACCATAGACGGCGTGAAAAAAGGCATTTTGCGTACTAGGGCGCTAACAAATTTCGCACACTACGGTGCGAAACAATATTGATATTCATGTTTCACGGCTGTAGAAAAAATATTGTTTGTAAATAGTACGAGCGCGAAGTGTTTTAGAGCGTTCGAATTACGAGTAACATTCTCACGCTCTAGAATCATTAGATTCGCGCACTTAATACAAAAAAATCTGAATTTGATCGCTTATGATCATTCTAAATCTTCGTCGTGACCAATCACTATAAAATTTAATGTTTTTCTTGTTTCCAAAAACATCACTGCGTAAAATAGTGTTTGTTTTCCTGTGGTAATAATTTTTCTTGAAACTGTCGAAAATCAAATCATGTAATAAGTATTTAATAAAATCTAACTATCAAATTGTGTAATAACTAGTTTATAATTTTCCCAAACAATAATAAATACCAACGTTAACTATGCCACATAATTACACTAGCTTACATCATCTGAAGCATGTTTGCAAAATAAAATAAAATGTTGCAAAATAAGACACGAGATTTTGCATTTAAAAAAGTCACACGATTATTACTTGCAAATAAAAGGTCAGTTTTTGCTATAAAAATGAGTGTTATGCACTTTCAAAGGTATCTCTATTGAAGTTATATACAGTGAAAATAATGTAAGATTATACATGGCTGAATTATGCAAAATTAGACATAGGGAATTTACTTAATGTTACCATGGTGTTTGTAAACAAAATAACAACACAGTGGCTACAGAAAAAACCGACAATTGTTACTAGCATGGGTAAATCGATTAATGCTAAAATAAAGTTGCCAATTTATAGTCTTACATTATTCACACGGTATAGAGATACAGTTTTCTGGAACAGCATAATGTTTCCCAAAGTTCGTGAGTTTTACTTGAAGCCATTATTACCGGGACTTGTAGATCCGCGTAAAAGACGGAGTATGCCAATACACAAATCCTTTATTAGGTATTTCATAATAAAACTGTCATAGATCATATAAATAGTTGGCCTCTCTATGTGATTCCTATGTTCTGTATTACTGATTCAGTTATATACAATGAAATTCTATATGTATTTACTATACAGGGTGGTGCACGTAACTTGTCCAGTGCAGTACCTGAGTTATGCAACAATTCAATCACATTTGACGTTTGCTGACTATCTGTCTATCAGTAAGGTAACCATGAGTGCTATTACAATTTTGAATGTTTACGTATTCTTAGTAGCTATGATATATGTAATTTGGGTGCATAAATTAACTACAGCATCGGACTACAGTGACTATATACAAGACAGTGTGGCCATACGATTGTTGGCCGCCTTTTTAAAGCAAATTTGAGCCTAAAGATATACAGTGCCTTTAGAAATAACCGAACGTTTTTGAGTGGTCATTATTTTAGCGCTAGTTATTTTAACTAGTTTATGTTAGCTATACGTGCAGTGTTATGTTTGGACATTGACATTTTTCATTGGCGTTCGTTCGTGGTGCTTTAAGGTGTTGCATGAAATTTACAACCGGTTTCAATTATGTTCAATTATTGTAGTTTACAATACAGCTAAATGCCGTCTTGCTGTTCCCTGTCTCTAAATCTCTCTGTCCTGTGCTTGGTTTTCTTCAAGTTTCTTCTCCTGCATGGCTCTCCGAATACCCTCATTCCACGATTTGCGTGGTCTAACTCTTTTTTTCTTACCCGGCAGCGACCATTTAAAGATCTTCTCCATTCTCATCGGATGACCAAACCATTTTAACGCTTTCCGTTCAATTCTGTCCACAACTGATTCTGGTGCCTTCATTCTGCGTCTTATTTTCTCGTTCGTCACTCTATCTCGTCTCGATACCTTTGCGCTTTTCGTCTATTTGAACTGTTTAGTCTTCGTTTCAGTTCCGCTGTTACAGTCCATACCTCACTGCCATAACATAGCACCGACTCTACCATTACTTCACCTATTCTTTTTTCGTTTTTGTTAGAGATGGTATTGTCCCATCAAATTGATTTCAAGCATCCCACTATCTTCTTACTTTGTACTATTCGAGTTCTGATCTCTTCTGTTCCCAAACCTATTTCCTCAATTGTATTGTAGCACCGAGGTATTTAAACCTTTCTACTTGTCTTACTGCGACTTCATATTGTGCTTCCGAGTTGATTACTAAATACTCAGTTTTCTCTAAACTTGTGCTAAGGCCACATTCATCGTAGCACCGATGTAATCGCTTTATCATACATTCCAAGTCGAACGCATCTTGTGCTATTACAACACAGCACAATTCTAAATTGTCACATTTAGATACTGTGCAGAATATCAGTTTTTCGGGGCAATACATGATAAAATTTCACCCACTTGCGACGCTAATGAATTATTTGACACTGACAATTTACAATTGTCGGATTTGAAAGGTTTTATTTTTTTCCATAACCAAATGAACAGGTTCTATCTTTAGGCTAAATCACCTATGATTCGTGTTATACTTTTGGCAGTACTGAAGGGTATTGTCAGTCTATGTCAAATTTGAGGTTAGTAGATTAGGTTTTGGTTGTTATTTGACACAGACTGACGCAAATCTTAACCTGCAAATCTCGAATGTTTTCAGCACTGCCAAACGTAAAACGCGTATCACAGGCGACTCTGATTACAAATTTAAATGAACACCCGTTACAAATTTGCCTAAATATGGCGGCGGGGGCGTGGTTTAGTTGTATTGTCGTCAGGGCCGTAACTAGGTATAGGCAGAGTAGGCCCTCGCCTACAGGCGCAAGTGACTAGAAGCGCCAAAATGGCAGTGGGAAAAAATATTTCTTTCATACTAATGGAACAGAAACATATCAAGGAGTGGTCAATTTTACAGGCAAATTAATTTGTAATATTAAGGATTTTACCCTAAATAATGCTAATTATAATCATGGGAATTGCTCCCAAGCTGGTCGACACATTACATTTCATGCTAACGATCATTTTCTAAATTATAACAAATTACGAAGTTTCTAAAGTCTATTATATGTCAAGACAGAGTGTCTCACACAGGCTTAATAGCAGTAGAGAGACCTCTTACAAATTATCTCATTTGAACAATCTATTTAAAAATTTGCAACAAAAAAAAAGAAGAAAAACTTGTAGCTAAAATGAATACCAATAAATTAAACTTTTAAGGTTAGGTGACAGGTACGAAAACTACCTTCAAGTATTATTATTATTTATGTTTTGTGTTCATATGATACTAAGCATAATCGTGTCAACTTATTAGTTAGAATTGTGTTATTTTATACACAAAAATAAAGTAAGTACGAATGCAAACTAAATTTTAACCAAGCAATAATTTTCACTTTAATAATATTTTGTTACTAAATGTCAGTGACACCGTTAAAAAAATACACATGCAAATCCTGTAACAGTGTAACAAATGGAGTGAATGCGGTACAGACGACTTCTGCAGTTTACACAGGTATTTGTAGTCCTATTTCAGTAATATTTCAGACGTTTTCAACTGAAAACCATTATAGTTAGTTTCAGTATCACCGTTTTAAAACAGTTTTTTTATAAAATCGGAGTTATTTGTAGATAAACACCCGTGCAAGTTTTAATTGATGTTAACCATTTAAATGAGATTTTTATCATTTGAAGAGAGAATAATTGCTTAAAATTATGTTCTCTACATTTAATATGTCTGTTTATTTACAACCGATACCTCTATTATTGAAATCAAGAGAAATATTGTTAGATTTGTCTATGCAGGCTGTAGCAGAAACGACTCTTAATGGCCGCCACCTAAAATTGACCGCACTGTCCTTATATAGCCACTGTACAGCGGACTATAGTATCTGTATATAGTATATACAGATACTCTACAGCGGACAAGTTACGTGCACCACCTGGTATAATAATATTGAACTAACTGCAATTTTTCTATCTATTTTTACATTCTTATTTATATTCATAAGCATGTTAACCAATTTTTCTATTGTAAACCAACTCGTAGTTATGTTTTCTGCTTTACTCTCTGTGTTATTACTTTCTAATAAATAATATATTGTTTTGTTAGGATTAAAAGTGTCATTTTGTTTGATAAGCAGTTATGTTTGCATTTGCCCTTTTAATCCGAATAGCACTACTATTTTTTTCTGCAACCAAGAAACGTACAAAATATTCAACATTTTAAATGATTGACTACTTTTGACATTTCCTATTTAAAAAGCATGAGGACAAACTGTATCTATAGCCAACCAAATAGAAACTTACCTCAGTTCATAGGAAAATAAAAGTACTTTTTCTAGAAATTAAAAAGTGTTGCCTTACAACATATACTTTTTGTATCAGTAAGAGAACCGTCAACTTCAATGACAAATTTTGGCTTTGAAGACGGCTGCAGAAAAACTTTATAATATAGTATGTTTACCTGGCTTTAGTGTTCTATGGTACTCGGATATGAATTTTGTACTTAGCGATTGTTCTTGTTACTCAATATGTTTTTCTAATCAACCACGTGATTTAAAATATACATATCATAGTTTGAGTTTTGTTTCACTTACCTAGAGTGGATTCCCTAATTGTTTCTAAATTGATTAATTAATATTTATAAAAGAAACTATATTCACAAAATGACAAAAACTAGGAAAAAACAAGTTACAATTGAGAGTTTTCTGTTTTAAATGTACAGCGCTTAGCATGACTGTTAGCTTGAAAGACAAGTGAAAGTGTAGAGAGTTAATGAGTAATGTCTTTAGCAAAATAAGTAAAACAGTTTCAACAGAAATGGAGGAATAACTAATAATTAGTCAATAATAACAAGAATTTCAACAAATAAGTGCTTCAGTTCACTGTTGGTCTTGGTAATGCCTAATAGAACTATCTGTCATATCGTGGACATTTTTTCAGTGCGTTTTTAATTTGTTTCGTGCTTGAGGACATTTTTTTTATATAAGTTGTTTGTTGATTATTGTTGGTGTGATTCTTTTAAACTGCTGCTTTTACTTCTTATTTTGGACAAAAATGCGAAGTACGTACATAGTGAGAAAGCGGGGGAGGGCTTCAAAAGCACAACGACAACGAAGAAACGCGGGAAGAAGTGATTTTTTTCCATTAAAAAACTCTGACAACATACCAGAAGATGCACACGTTCCTTATTTTCAAAAGTAAGTTTGTACATATTATGTGAATACTCTGTTTTTTACTTTCCTATAGTACCACAAACCACCTAAAAAAAGTGGTTTTTGTAGTCCGTGTGTATACATGTGTGTATGTATGTATTGTATGTGGTTAAGAGATCTCCAAAACGGCTGGTCCTATTCTACGAAATGTTAAATTTAGAGATATATTAAAAATTCATCGGTAAAAACCAGTTTTTTTTACAGGGCTAAACGCTCGACATTTTCTTTTGTTTATTTATTTACCAAAGTCGATTGTGAGGCTTTTAGAAATTTTTGAAAATTTCGAGTTTGATGACCTATTAGGCTATTACACATACTTTTGATAGTAAATACATATTATGCAAGTTAGTCATTGTAAAGCTATTTTTACGGGCATTTAGACTATAGAATAAAATATAATAGATTGTTCACTGAAAATTTAAAATTAGTGTCACTTTTCCGGTATAACCGTTTATGATTCTAGTGTGCTGTGGCGTTGCTTCTTTTTCGGCGTTTAAGCTTTCTTCCGGGTTTGCTCGTATAAGCAACAAGTGGTTGGGTCGTCACCTCTTTTTTAAGTCCAAGGGTGGTTCCGGGCAGCATAAACAGTGCCGATTAACCTACTCGGTAGTACCGAAGCAATGAATGGAATCACCGTCGTCACGGATTCCATGACGAGTTAGGTTTTGTTAAAGTGCCAAGCTTCGAGGAGATGCGGTGTAAGTAATCGTCGAAACGCCGCCTCCATTACTCGTCGTGCGCGAGAATCCATTTTGCTGTACCAGCCATCTCCAAAATGATCATTCTCTTGTCGTTCTCGCCATCGGCAAAGAGGCCATCTCCCTGTCCCAAACGCCCTTACGAGCGGCCGTTCGTTATTGCCACTACCAGCAGTTGACGCTGTCCATTCTACTTGCCCGCTTCTGTCGTCCGTTGCGAGACACCCTCTAGCTGCTCCAATAAAGGCCCCGCTGATCACCGAACAGGTATTGTGAACTAGATTTAATGTTGTGAATCGCTAGATCATACAGTGTGCGGCGTGACGCATTTATAGCAATAATCAAAATCAGTCCAGGTCTACAATCATAATAATTAGAACAGCGTGGCGCGTTCAAAACGCCCGTGCCATTTAAACGTTTGATATTCATTCACCAACACGGACAATCTGTAGTTGTGTCATATTTGGCTATCTATTTGAATTAATTTTTAACTAGACTAACCCGGTTTGTTTATTACTGTTCAAGATATATTTGTCTACTTATTTTTGATAGACGCATATCAATTTTTAACTTTCATTTATGATATCTGCACGGTGCACGTGTTTATCGACAATTAATAATAATAATAATAAATGTCTTTATTTCCCAGGCAAATACAATTGAGAATAATTATTAAATAATTAAAAATTATATTACTGTGGGTTGACCATGGAAATCACAAGACGCAGTTCAAGATTGCACTTGCTCTTCCACTGTAACCTTGAAAATTAAAAGTTAGTAATTTAAAACTGATGCCTAATCCTAAACATTAAAAAAAATTATAAAGTAAAATGATTAATTCTGCGATGGTCCCCCAAATTGATCATATATTGCTAACATAAAATAACATAAGCCTAGTTGTTCAATGATATTTTTAAATGAGACACTATATTGCTGGTTGTTGACAAATAACATTTTTTTGTAATGTTTTTTAAAGTATTTATATGTAGCACTTTATATTGTGAAGGAAGGGCGTTATAAAATTTTGCTATTTGATAGGAAAAGCTACGCTCGAAAAGAGCCGTTTTATGCAGCGGTGGTGTAAGTGTGCCCTTAAACCTAATATTAACGTTATGGACGTCTTCCCTAAATGAAATTCTACGGTGTAGGTAAGATGGTCTTTTTCAAAAATTATTTTATAATAAAAGGTAGCACTTTGTAATCTCCTTCTGTTAGACATGTTGAGCCAGCCTAGTTCAGATAATTTATAAGATACACGATCATATTTTCTTATTCCGAAAACAAGTCTCAAACATGAGTTTTTGCACTCTCTGAATTCGTAGCTTCGCATCATATGTAAGCGATGGGCCGTAAATTTGGCAGCAGTATACGAAATGAGATAATACTAGTGCTTCACATAGAACAGACTTGATCTTGATAGACAAACATTTTCTGTGAGGATATATTACCCTTAAATTCATGTAAGCCTTTTTTAAACAGTTAGAAATGTGCGAATTAAATCTAAAGCTGCTGTCAAATATAAGACCCAAGTTTCGGGCCTCTTTAACTAGTGGAAGCGTAGCATTATTCACGTTTAAGTTAATATTGTTTTCTAAGATGCTTAGGTCATTACGATTGCCAAATAATAATACAACTGATTTACTGGGGTTAAGTTTTAGACTATGTTTTTCAGATATATCAGCAATGTTCTGCAAATCATGATTGATACTCGATAATGCACGTTGAACATCATGTATAAAAAATGAGTAATATAACTGAGTATCGTCAGCATACATCTGAACATTACACGTATTTACATACTGATGGAAGCTGAACGTATATGTAATGTATAACAGCGGGCCTAAGATGGATCCCTGAGGTACTCCGCGAGTTACTTTCCTGGAACCGAAACAAGCACTACGCAACCTCACAACCTGGTTTCTGTTGCTTAAGTAGCTCCGTAGAAGACTAACAGCATCGTTGGACAGACCAACATGACTTAAAATCGCGCAGGGAGTGATTTATTGTATCAAAAGCTTTACTGTTATCTAATAGAATCAGCACTGATACTTTGCCTTGATCTGTAGCTGTGAAAATATCATCAGTAACATTAGCAAGGGCAGTAGCGCAACAATGTCCTGAGCGAAAACCTGATTGGCATTTTGGAATTACATTATTATTCTCTAAATAATCTCTCAACTGAGTGTCAATGACTTTTTCCAAGAGTTTTGATAAGGTTGGAAGAATGCTAATTGGGCGTAAGTCTTTATAGCCAGTAGGATTTGAAATTTTAGGTATTGGTATAACCATAGCCGTCTTCCAACTGGTTGGAAATGTATTTGTCAATAAACAAGTATTTATAATATGGGTAATATAGGGTATAATTAGAGGGCAACAAAATTTGATGACTTGTAGATCAATTCCATCCCCACCAGTACTATTGCTTTTTAGTTTATTAATAAGTGAAACAACCTGTGATGCAGTAATCAAGGAAAAGTTAAAATTGTTTAGATTATCGGTTAAGCTATTATTTGAATAAGATTGAACGAGCTCGGGTACATTGTCATTAATTTCAGGTATTGCATTAATAAAAAAGTCATTGATTTCTTGTGAACTACCAAATTCATTTGGCAAAGCTACTTCTGTTCTATTAGCTACATTTAGCGATTTCAGCTCCTTCCACATTGTTTTAGGAGATTAGTTTCGTAATACATAATCAAAGTATGCTTTTTTTCATTTATCAAAGCCCGGGTTGTGAAGTTACGCAGCATTTTGTAGTAATCCCAGTGAGCTGAATTTCTAGTTTTTTTGAATTTCCGTTTGGCTTTGTCCCTTAGTGACATGAGTAGTTTTATATTGTCAGTAATCCAAGGAGCTTTACTCTTAGTTATTCTTATTGTTCTGATGGGAGCATGCTGATTTAGTAATAGAAGTATATTCGAATTTAGCAACTGAACCTTATCGTCTACTTCTGCCATATCATAAATGAGGTGAAATTGTATTTGCTGTAATTCATTATAAAATTGCTCAGAATTGAAATTTTTAAAACATCTGAAAGTCTTATACATGTGATTAATGCTTGGATTAGCAATTAATAATGTAAAATGTACTAATTCATGATCTGAGAGATGTGGTTCGGTCACTCCAGAGTCAATTATTAGATTTGGAGATGAAGTTAATGTAACATCAAGAAGCGAAGCAGTATTATTTTGAAATCGGGTAGGTTCAGTAATAACTTGTTTCATGCTAAGGGCATCTATCATTGTATTAAAGTAAATAGAATCATAGTTTGAAAATTTTAATAAATTAATATTGACGTCCCCAAAGCAAACCAGTTTTTCCGAAATGGCAGTGCATAATACAAGTGACTGTTCTAGTTCATTACAGAACAATTTATAATTTAAATTAGGGGGTTTATAAACTACACCAACTATTAACCTTATATTGTGCAACTTTAATTATAAAGTTACTGTATAAGATATTCGATATAGTAATGCTTAATGCAAAGTGCAAGCAGATTAATATTTGCTATGCATTACTGGGAAAAAAGAGTCTTAACTAAAATACAACTATGTAATAATGCCAACTAGTGATAATCATTGTAAACAATGCAAGTAAATAAACATAAATAATTAGAATTTAACTTGTGGAGAACGCAAAAATGTATTCAGTCTTATCAATACAGGCCACACAGCTAAGTACTATTTTCAAGCGACGGTTGGTTCGTTATCAAATTATCTGCAGTACCACTCTTGAGTTTAAGTTTAGCTACATCCGCATACGAAACAATTTTATGAATTTTGGAATCATACTTCCCGAATATGCTACCTTCACTGGACTAGACATTTTGTTTTCCTATAGCAGAAGCTGCCTCATTCAGTAACTGCACACGTTTTTTAGTTAGATCCTCTCTTATTATGAACTTTGTTTTCTTTAGCTTTCGTTTATTCCTGTAGATAAGGTTTTTGGTGTGACGACTGGTAAATTTTACTATTATGGGTTTATGGAATGGCTCCCGTCCAGGTAATCTGTGGCTGACGTCGATTTCACCAGGGGATATCTCGAGACCCAATTGATTTTTACACAGGTCAATTACAATTTGATTTGTATTTTCACCTTCCACAACGGGAACTCCGAAGATACGCAAATTATTGCGTCTCGAATATTGCTCGAGATTATCAAGCTTAACATCCATTTCACTAACTGTAGCCTTCAACTTCTTCTCCAGATTAGATACCTGGTGCTCCAAGTTCGTAACGATACTTTTGAACTTTATATCGATGGCGGTTGATATTGCTTCCGTCAGCTTTTGCAACAGTGTTTCGGAATTCACTAATTTGTCTACTATTTTAGTAACCAAACTTTCTTCTTTGTCCACTTCTAGCGCACTACTACGGGTGATAACCTTTCTACCTTCTGATCCCATATTTACTCAGATTACTATTAACACTTGCGAACTTTACTAGAAATACGGAACGTGGCACGGCTATTGCAGATACGTCTACTCTGTACAGCGACCCATCGCAGAATGAATTCTATGTGTTGTGCTCTCTTTGTTATGATATATGTACCTAAGGTGATTCGGCGAGAGCAAAGAAAACCAACCAAGGTAGCTTACGAAATTGCTGGGGCCATCTCGCAGGAGCGCGGAAGTACCACAAACTCCTCTGAATTTCGAGTTTCCACAGGGGGTTGCTGAGAAATGTTGTTTCAACCCTGATTATCAAAACTCGTGGCGCCCGTTCTCCCGCTCCATCTCGATTATAACCACCCCCATAGAAAAAAGATGGCGGATGGTATAGTGCTAGATTCATCGTGTGGCGTTGTGGTGCAAAAACTGCTGTTAAGCGTGTAATTTGCGTGATTTGCGAAACTTACTACCATAACAGGTGTGTTATAAAGCTACAGAAATATGAAGTTCCCGATGATAAGTCCTTTATCTGCTGCAACAAAAAATTTTTAGCTGCCATGGTACAGTCTGCTGTAAACAAGGTAGGTCTATTAAATGTTGGAAAACGGGACGATGAATTACAATATTTGAAAGCTATTATTAGCGTCAAAAACGTCTTGATTAAAGAATTGTATGACAAGATTAACTTGCTAAATGATAAATTAAAGCTGCTAGATGATAAGGCGAAGGGTAATCACGTATTATTGGAAAATCCGATTAATTGCTTGTCCACTACCACAAAAGACACTCTGATTCTAAGAAAGCGGAAATTAAGTCTATAACCACAATGTAAGATATTGGCTTTAAGATAAACAATTTAGAGTCCATATTAACGCCACCCAGCACTCTGAAAAGAACAGAGGTAAAACCTTCTTACTCGAAAAAGTGTACAGAAAACTTAAACACATGTGCGAAGGATGAGGTAATAGCTATTTGTGCAACAAGTGCTAAAAGTGGACGTTTATGCACGAGTTTGCACACAATATTTTTCTACGGCCTTAAATTTACTGTTATTAATCCATAAATGTCGATTTAACAAAGGTTTGTATTTATGTCTTAATAAAGAGATGGCCTTGACGCGCAGGTGAATGTTTCTGCAGCCAATAGCTGTCAAAGTCAGTTATCAAAAGAAATTATGATAGTACACATCTGACGTTATACATTACATAATGCTTTAATTATTTAAAAAACAATTTACCTCTAACGAAAGAAGTAACTAGAATAACTTTATAGCATCACTTCCAGATCAAAATTCTAAATTCTACACCAGCTGTTTACTTTTAGCACATGGGCTAAAAGTAAACAGCTGATTGCACTTTTAACACGCTAAATTATAAAACGTCACTTTTAGTGAAAAAAGCTAGCGCTAAAAGTCCTACTTTTAGTAGTAGTCGTAGAAAAAAGTTATTAATGCGCCAGAAACTAATCCACAAGATAATGATAGTAAATGGACTGAAATACGAAAGTAAACAAAATAATTGGATACAACTTGTGGTACAAATGACAGGTGCGAAATTTCCTTTATATGTTAGCCGAATGGATCCAGATATAAATGAGAAAACATTCAAAAGTTATCTAACTAATAACGGCATTCTACTTCTTGAATGCTTAAAAATGATATCTAAGTATCCGACCATATATTCTTCGTTTAAAATTACAGTTCCTAAAAGTAAATTTGAGCTTGCGAAAAATACCGAATTATGGCCAACAGAGGCAATAATAAATCCTTTTTTATTTCATCTTTCAAAATTGAAAGTGAAAAAGAAATTAAAAATGTCTCGACCTGTTGAACTAACCACTAAATATGATAATTCAGATCTGCTATTTACTAACTCTTCAACCACCATCAAAGTTTATCACCATAACATACAATCTTTTAGAAATAAAATTTTGGAAGTTAAGCAATCTCTGTTTTTATATAATGTGGACACCGTATGTCTTTGCGATCATTGGCTGAACGAAGAATGACAAAAATTATGTAATTTAGATTCTTACAATCTTTAGTATTCCTTCTGCCGAAAGTAAAATGAGGTGGAGATGTGGCTTAATCACAATTACAAAAAAATGAATTATATTAGTGTGACATTAGACACAACTCGATGACCAGTCACCTCGTCAACTGTTACTTACAAACAGTCAAAACAGTGTTGCCAGGTCTTTTATCATGCAGCAGTAGAATATAACATTAAAAAGCAGTAAATCGCAATATACTAGAGCAGTAGATTTTTTATTACTTAACAAGAAACAATAAATAATTAGATGCATTTAATACAACCAACCACATCCACCTAATTCTAATTTCTGACTGCAACTGAATATAATTAACTACAAGTAATTGGCCTACTAAAATGCAGGATAATTACATAAAGACCGGCTTTAAAGGCGAGGATTAATACCCCAATTTGGATTTTTGTTACTGCATTCTTTCAGATCCAGACTCTCACTCTCTGTAGACTGAAATTTTGCAGAATTCTCTTATCTTAATTATTACTGAGGGATTGAGTTACACTTTATCGGTAATAATAGTGATTTACGCTAACTGCAGTGGGGCAGTTCTGTATTTGGTCATTAGTTGTTTTTTTTAATAGTGCGTACAGTTATACTACTGTTAAAATGGAAACTAGTTCAACAAGCAGTAGTGATGACGCAGAAATGGCAATTGGGGAGAAAAATTATACAGGGTGTTTGGTTCACCGACGTATATCCGAAAGGAGGTGGTAGGTGAGTCGGTTTGGAACTTATTTAACCAAAAATACCTTTATACAAAGTGTCACGGTTTTTATACGTGGCTTACTAGATCAAAGTTTGATATCTAGAGAATACATTTTTGAACTTTAGTCGACTCCATATTTTGTTTTATCACATGTAGAGTGTATCAAGTGATTTTATTTGATAGAACAGATATCAAAGACTACTAAAATAAAAGTTACAAGAAATTAAAAGTTTGCAGTTGTGTCTAATTAAAATTAATCATACTAAAAGTGCAGTAATTTAATAAAATCACAAAGTTGGCTTTATCTCAGAAACCGTGACACTTTGTATAAAGGTATTTTTGGTTAAATAAGTTCCAAACCGACTCACCTACCACCTCCTTTCGGATATACGTTGGTGAACCAAACACCCTGTATAAGACGAAGAAAAAGGTATTTTGCTATACCTGGCTGGAAAATTCAAATTTTAAATATTTTTTGAGTCAGTAAAAGTTTGTGTAAGTGTATAGCATGTAGAAAGACAATTATTGCATGGGGAAAAAGTGAACTATAAAAACATTTGAAAACTGTTGCCCTCCAAAAAAATATAAAACTTTTAAAATCTACCCAAAAAATTAGCAGTTTATTTGATAAAGCCACAGCAGAGAAAAAAGGAAAGTTGGAATTCGAAATATAGAACATTTAATTGATATGTTGAAAATTGTGCTTCCCGATTCGAAAATACTGCATCAGATTCAACTAAAATGAAAACAGTGTACTGCAATTATAAAGAATGTTATTTCCAAAGTAGAAACTGAAGACCTGATTAAAATTTTACAGATTGTAAGTAAACCATGTGAATGAATAAATATTCTAAATATTAATATTAAATGTTCCGTTATAGGAAAAAATTTCACTGCTGATAGTGTTGATAGATGAAACCACTGACATATCTACTGAGAAACTGTTGTGTATATTAGTACAAAATATTCACCCAGTTAATATACAAGAGCAAGTACAACTTCTGGAATTGTTGTAAATCAATTCATCTGATGGAACTGCAGAAAAATTGTGTAGTACTTTTAAGACTTATATGGCAGAAAAAAGATCCCATTAACAAATATAGTGGGATTAGCTTGTGATGGTGCTGCTGTAATGGCAGGGAAACACAATTATTCCTTCATCTCCAGGTTAGAATTTGATGTTGCTCATGTTATTTTATTAAAATACATTTGCCATTCAGCTGCCTTAGTAGTAAATAAAGGCATGTGTTACAATGCCTAGAGAATTGTAAGAATTGATTAAAAGTGTTTATTCAGATGTAGGAGGAAGTTCTAAACGGAGTGAACAATTAAAAGAAATGCAAGATTATTTTCAAGTTAATCATTACAAAATGTTAAAGTTGTCAGGGACTAGATGGTTAACAACACATCAATGTATTGAAAGAATGTTGTTATATTGGGATGTTTTGAGTGCTTATTTTGATATCGCTGTTTATGAAGATCAGTTAAAGTCTGCTACATTTATACTGAAAAATGTTAAAAATAATTTCTTCAATATTCTATAAATTACCTAAATCAAGTTAATGCTCTTTTTCAGATAAAACCTACACTAATAGGTACTTTCAGAAAGAGAGCATTAGATTATATTTACAAGTGCGGGCAATTTTTTTTAAAGCTTCTGTTATAAAAACTGAATATTTAAGGGGCAAAATTTTACATCCAAGTAATTACTTGCCCTTGAAAAGTATTTGCGTTGGAAATTCTTGTATTTTTTGTTATGCTCCTTAGGTGCCGAGGACCAACTTGAAATAAGAAAACGAATTTTGTAATTTTATGTGACTGTTGCCCCTGAAATGTTGTCTAGATTGCTCATTAACAATATATTATTTTCGCAATTTGAATTAGTTACACCCTATTGGTTTCTCAACCAGTAGAAATAACATGCTAATTACATTAGCCAATATTTGCAATATTTATAGAAACATTATTGATGTTGATGCACTTGGTTTTGAATAGCGTGCTTTGCCATACTATTTTGACGATACACAAAAAGAAAGATTACTATACAGCTCTCTAAAGTTGAAATGTGGTTAGAAATTGAAAAGGCCCAAGATTTCCAGGTAAATATTTGATTAAAAATATCGCAAAAATAGCGTGTACCTATAATTTTAACTCTTCCTTATTCAAATGCTGAATCTGAGAGACTATTTTCTATTGTAACAGATATTAAGACCAAAAACGAAATAAAATTAGTTCAGATTGCCTAAATTCAATATGCATCCTGAGAACTAAACTTAAATCTGAAGGAATTAATTGCACCAATTTTATTCCAAAAGAGAATCATTATAAACATTTCAACAAAAGCATTTACGATTAAGTCTATATCCACAAAATGTCTTTTTAGTGTCTATTTTTACTATTTTCTTTTTAATAATTATTAAATACAGTATTTACTTATTTTTGTAGCTTTAAGTCTGAGAAGTAATTCTTTTTAGAATACAATAAGTGTATTTCTTATATTTGTGTACATGTACAGTGTATATATTTGTGTTCTATAATTATTTTACGGGTAATTTGTTTTTGTTCTTTTTTTAATAAAAGTTATGTTCAGTTAACTGATATTTTATTGTAGAATTTATTAAAAATTTTCAAATTTATCACCAATATGTGGGAGGGATTTTGACACCTACAGTGGGAATTATTTAATAAGAATAAAAAGGTGGAGGGAGCTGGAATCCACAGCATATACCTTTGAATATACATACTCAAAGGCATATACCAACCATATATCCCGTGGGGCAGTGTTGCCAGACGGACGATAATTATCGTTTTTGTACGATAATTTGGATAATTTATTGAAAATTTTCGCAAATTTGGCAGATAAGTAGGTACTAATATTGACTGTATCTTCAATATGACAGTTACGTGTAGATATTTTTGCTGAACCGGTATAAACCACATACATACATACATACATAATCTATAGCCTCTTTTACCTTTCGGTGTCGAGGACCAACCACAAGGTGCTGAAATTTAATTCGGTGCTGCTATTATTTATGATAACAAGCTGATCACGTACATCACCGACTTTCCACATGCCAACTTTCGGCTTGCATCTTTTACAAAAAATGCATCCCGCAGGCATTCTCGATTCTTCTACCACACAGACCACGTAATAAGGGATTTATTTCAGAATTATTTCATTCTTGTAGTTATATTTTGCTATGTACCATCCAAAATATTATAATAGGATAAAATGTACGATAATTTTTACTACTGTACGATAATAATGTTTATTCGATCTGTCAACACTGCTTTGGGATTACATTATCTATGACCAACAATGAAATGTGGCTACCCAGACTTCTATGCTCCATAAAGTGTTGTTATATATTTTTTGTTAAACGAAAGCAAGTGATTAATTAATTAATCAACTCGTCCATTTCGCCTAGTGTCTGATCAGATGAGCGACTTCAACTCTCTGACAACGTTGATGTTTGAAATTGCAATATTTAATAATTAGTACACTTGCGTGTCAGTTGCAAAAAACCACTTCTGAAACTGAGGTTAAGCGCAAAACTTTTGCTACATTTACCAAATAACACTTCGTGCACATGAACAGAACAACTAAAAAATTACATCCGACTCTTTGAGAGCTATTTTAAACGGCTATAATGACTTTATAAATCAATGATAGATTGGTAGTAACAGCCAGTTTTATAAAGACCACTAATCTGAGGTTAACTTGAATTCGTTGTTAAAATAAACAAAAGCACATCAAAACATTAGTGCCTATTACATTTTAATCATTAGTAAACAAATTTTGATGCGCTTTTGTTTATTTAAAAACAGATTAAAGTTAACCTCAGATTAGTGGTCTTTATAAGACTGGCTTTTCTAGCGATTCAGTTTGTAATGTAGTAATATTTATACACAACAGGACCGTTACCATGACCGAAAGTGTAACTTTATGCATGGTGGGCTGTAAAAAACAAAACGCCATGTCATAAACACTAGCGACGAAAGTAACGTTCAAATATATGATTTGCAACCTTCATTGTAAGGATAGCAATACATTTATTTGTTAATCTTAAAAATATATTTTGATATGTTGTAAAATGTAATACCTTCAGTAGAAAGTGGCTCTGAAGAGTGTATTTAGAACAAACCAATCCAGTAATGCATCTGAACCCAGTTTTATATAAAACGTTATACGTACCTCAGGCCCTAAGAACGTTTACACTTTGGGAAACTGTTATCGAGTGTAAACGTTTTCTTTCGGGCTCTTTACATGAATAACTATTCCGTTCAGAATATTAGCTTTAAAATAACTGCAGTTTTCTTTACAGAACAGATATTAGTTATTTATGCATTACGGGTATAATCCATAGGTTATGCGGAGTGCTTGAAATTTTTTGATTATGCACTTGGTACCTACATACGTTTTATTTTACTTTGATTCTCGAAAAGGACAAAAATCAAGGATTCAGTATTTTGGGCACGGACTGTAAATTTTTGGTATGCTGCATTTACTGTGTAGGTAGATTGGTGGTGTTGCTATATTGTTTGTTGTAGTGCTTAGCAACTTTATAGTTTCTTGGGCCATGAAAGCCTGCTATCGAGGGTCAATAAACAAGCTTATGGTTCCAAAATAAAATAAATGAAATTATCTGTAATTTTCTAATTCTAATAATACTTACTTGTTCCAGGTGTTGCAATCTCAGAGGTTCTTGTAATCGTATATTATTGAGCGAAAAAGTATTACCTCCCAGCAGACATTAATCTAGCAATGATGACCACTAATCAAGGAACAGCAGATAATAAGTTTTATAGTTCAACAGACGAAACTTCACTGCAGGCATTAAGAGACTTAGATGGTAATGAAGATATAAAGAAATGTTCTGTCAAACAAGAAGTCATTGAAAGCAATAATGACATCAGTATTCATTTTCAACTTGATATTAAATGTGAGTTTGAAATTAAAAACCAAAATTATGTGCCCCAAAATGTAATAGCAAAGAGTTTGGTTACACCTATGAAATCTCATACAGGTAACAAACCCTTCTCTTGTGCTGTTTGAAAATATACAGCAGCATACAAAGGTAATTTAGTTAAACATTTGCGTTCCCACACAGGCAAAACACCTTATTCATGTACAGTTTGTGAATATAAATCTATCCACAAAGTTAATTTCGTCACACACATGAAATCTCATACAGGCGAAAAACCTTATTCTTGTACAGTTTGTGAATATAAATCTATCCACAAAGTTAATTTCGTCACACACATGAAATCTCATACAGGCGAAAAACCTTATTGCTGTTTTGTTTGTGAATATAAATTATCCACAAAGGTGATTTAGTCAGACACATGAAATATCATACAGCTGAAAAACCTTATTCTTGTTCAGTTTGCGAATATAAATTTGTCCACAAAAGTTATTTAGTCAGACACATGAAATCTCATACAGGCGAAAAACCTTATTCCTGTTCTGTTTGTGAATATAAATTTATCCACAAAGGTGATTTAGTCAGACACATGAAATTTCATACAGGTGAAAAACCTTATTCTTGTTCAGTTTGTGAATATAAATCTATCCAGAAAAGTAATATAGCCAGACACATGAAATCTCATACAGTTGAAAAACCTTATACTTGTTCAGTTTGTGAATATAAGTCTACCCAGAAAAGTAGTTTAGTCACACACATGAAATATCATACAGGTGAAAAACCTTATTCAGTTTGTGAATATAAATTTGTCCAGATAAGTTATTTAGTCAGACACATGAAATCTCATACAGGCGAAAAACCTTATTCTTGTTCAGTTTGTGAATATAAATCTATCCGGAAAAGTAGTTTAGTCACACACATGAAATCCCATACAGGTGAAAAACCTTATATTTGTTCAGTTTGTGAATATAAATTTGTCCAGAAAAGTTATTTAGTTAGACACATGAAATCTCATACAGGCGAAAAACCATATTCCTATTCTGTTTGTGACTATAAATTTATCCACAAAAGTGATTAAGTCAGACACATGCAAACTCATACAGGCGAAAAACCTTATTCTTGTTCAGTTTGTGAATATAAATCTACCCAGAAAGGTAATTTAGTCGCACACATGAAAACTCATACAAGCAACAAATCCTTTTCGTGTTCTGTTTGTGAATATAGAACCGCAGTAAAACGTAATTTAGTTAGACATATGCAACTCAAAATGCACTAAACATGCAGCTGGATTGTATGTACCATTTTATTGACATTTTCACGATCTGAGGTATACATTGACTTAGCTAACTAGATCGTGTAAAACTCCAGCTTTTCTGCATATAATGATAGACATTCTCTCTGAACACGTCTAATATCTGGTGCTACATAAATTCTAAATCCTAAATCCTAACCAAACGGATCGCCCTGCAGAATAGTCACATATGAAACTCGTACAAATGAAAAACACTTTTGTTGTTCTGTTTTTTAAATATACAGGGTGTATCTAATCGGTCATACAAAAGGTGCACTAAGATATTCTACACCTAAAACTAAACCGAAAACCTAAGCAATTTGAGATTCGTAAATATAGCAACGTTACAGATATAATGCACAGATTAATACATAGATAGGCATGATGTTCATATACACTGGCATGCTAGATAAAATAATATTGTTCTCTCCGACAGTGGTTCTCAACCTTTTTTTCTTGGCGCACCCCTATCATGTTACATGTTTCTCAAGCACTTCTAAAGACTTGTACATATACATAGTGCAAGTTTTATTTTTGCAAAATAAAAAATCCTTATTACCATTGTGGGGTTATTTTACAAAAATAATAATAAAATTTACAATAAAGACTTTTTTTTGTTAATTAAATCACAAAAATTCTAACAATACTTGTATATAAACAGAAAAAAAAGAAAAAGGAATAAATCTCTACTAGAAGCAACAATTGAGGAAAATAATGCTACTTATTTTTTGATAAATCAAACCACAAAGAAAATGGATAACACTAAATTTAATGAAACACTTGTGTGACATGTTGAGAAATTTTTTCACAATTTCAAAAGGGGTTGGCGATCCACATATAATCTTGAATGTCTGCATTATTAGGAAAATATTCGTCAAATGATTGATAATTGTACAAGATGTTGAATAGTTGTTTTCTTCAAGTTAGAGTCTACAGAAACATTCTGACCTATGCCTAAAGGATCTTTCTACCTACGTTATAATTTTTGTTTTGAATGCAGACATTTTATCATTTGTTTGTTTATAATAGATAAGAACTAATAATTTTTTGGAAAGTTACCCACCAAAAATTCATTTAATTCTATTTTATTTTGAGTGAGAGGTACCGCGGGGGGCACTTCTTTTCTTTAAGGTGGCCTGTGCCTCTTCAGCCCCCAACCCATAGTTACGTGCCTGGAAACTGAATGAAATGTTCAATAGTTTATTAGATTTAGCTCATTTATAAATTTAAGAGATTACCATTTGGGTTAGCGAAGCTGCGTGGCGCAGATGGGTAAGCGCCAGGCTTGCATTAAGCAAGTCCTCGGTTCGAATCCCGCTGGGGTCGGAATTTTTCCGTATTCTTGGCCATTAGAATCGGGCTCAGTGAGACCATTCACAGTTGGACACCAAATTAACTGTGCTCTACTCAGAACCACAGATCTAAGAGATAGAGTAGGTCAACACATCACCAAGACACACAACTCACACAATGGTTGCTGCGCAAGCACCAAAGGCGCGCTCCAACTCTGTATCCCGAATCCGGGGCAAGTTGAGCATGGTACCGCCAGATGCCAGCGCATAAAGCACCAGCCTCTACACCGCAAGGTAAATGAGGTTACAGGTTATACATACATACATACATACCATTTGGGTTAAGTGTAGCAACAGAGATAATGTGCCTTATTTTTCACACTTGTTCAAACAATTTTCAGAAGAAATGAATTTTGAAACAGTGACTACTTTATTTTTCAATGCCACTGACAATCTTTATGCAACCTAAAATACTGTTTCTAATTAAATTAAGTTTTAAAAAATATTATCTAGTTAACTAGTATAATGGAAAAATAAATTGAATAATTTTGTTTGTGGCATTAAAAAATAGAGTATAACTGTATTATTCTAAAAATATGGGCCTTGCGGGAGGTGGTGTAGAAGATGCAAAAACTATCATAAGAAAAGGTCATTATGCAGCACTGTTAGATTATAGTAATAGTGTTGTACCTAGAGGAGGACTTACTCCTTTATAGTTTGAAACTTTAAAGAAGCTGACCTGCTGTTAATTAAACTAATCAATGGTAGTAAAAAATCGCAGATTAACCCCCTTAAAGTTTGTACTACACGGAAGCTCTAAAAATCTTCACTTATCGCGATGGCCGAGCTAACTCAAATTCGGCGATATGGTCGTGGGTTCAAACCACCAGCTGTGTACCCTGCAAAGTAAAACGAAAGGATATGGGCGCCAGAAATCATATGATTTCGAATAATTTAAATAAACTACAAATGACTACCGTTTATTTAATAACTACTGAATAATCTGTAGTATCTTAATTCAATAATAAATAATCAAAACAATTTGATCACAAATAATGTCAGTAGAGCTGTGCAAGTTAAATGAAGGTTGCGACAGGCACCAAGAAACCCCTTTTGGGTTATTCAATTAATTGTAACCACAAATAAATCGAGTGGTATGCGTACCGCTGTCATTTAAAAAAACCTTTCTGTTCAGGCTATTGAAAGCAAAAAGCGTGAATGCTCCTTTTACAAAGGTTCAATTACACACATAAATTGTAGCTTTAAATATTAATTGTAATTAAATATACGCATTAAGCTTCAAGTATTAAAATAGATTGACTGTATGAGATTAAACTTTATATGTTAATAACGTACAACAAAGTACAAATTTAAACTGCCCGAATCTGCTTAAAAGCAGGAAGACCATCCACTTTTAAAGTATATGATATAACACCAAGAATCACTAACCTCCGACGCTCAAGGCTGCTATTAACCAAAGGCTGGCCAGGAGTTGCTATACCCGGGGGAGAAAGCGCCGGGGATGCGTCCGTAATTGCAGAAAAGCCATTCACAAGCTGCAGCAGCTAGTTAGGACGTTAGCAGGTGTTGAAAATTAAATCGGACGGCAACCTTACTTCCAAGATTAAATTCTCGGGTAAAACTGTCGATTAAGAGCTAAAGAAATGCAATTAATAGGAGAATAACAAACAGAAAAACGCCATCGTACCTGATTATAGTCAGCCCTTCAAAATTATTCGTCGTGGCGTAATAAAAGCACGAACGGTACCTTTTGAGAAGCAAGTTACTTCGTCGAGGTGCAGGAAAAGAATCCTCGCGCATTCGGCCAACTAACAAAGACAGCTGAACGCTGCGACCTTACGATAAGCCAGCGATTGTTTTTGAGGCTTTCCAGAATCGAAATGAGCAAACTAATAAATTGAAATAATTCGAAATCCAATGGATTATAATTCAAATAAATATATACAGGTTAGGCCTGAAATAATTTGGTAAATGGCGAAACAATTAAGCGGAGCCAAAAAATTGTTTCAAGTTGCTAATGAATAGGAGACTTATAAGTAACGTAGCAGTAAGTTATTACTTAAAAATTATTATTTGTTAGTTTCTAAGGTAGAGAATAAGGAAATAGTCCATGTGAACATTAGTACAGAAACAGGATGTAGCTAAGTATCATGATAAAACTACTAGAACAAGAAACGAATTTCAGCTTGATCAAAATGTTACTACACGAAAGGGGTTGTGTATGAGCCTGCAAAAATATGTAAAGAAATGTAACAAACCTAGACCATGGGTGGTGGGAAGGTAAGACGGTCAAATTTAATAGTTGAAATAGCTCACATTTGATAATCAAACACAGTTTAGCAATGTCAATTATATTGATGTGTCTATAGTCGGTTTTTACGTACGAGGAACAATTCAAATTTCTAACAACTAAAACCTACATTTGGAATTGGCTGTTTTACACAATACTAAGTTGCATATATTTTGACACGTGTGTTAACATATCAGCTGTTCGAAGCGTGTACACATCAGTTAGCAGTTTTATGTTCTTAATTAAACATTATAGGTGAAATAATTCAAAATTGCCATCAAATTTTTGTAGTGTATTTTATGGTGGTACTTGATAGTATAAGTACGTCTTTTCAATTACCCCTCCTAGTTTAAAAACAGACTATAGTAATATGTAAGTGTTTAACAGTAAATCTGAGGATAATAATGTTGGACCTATAAACACAAATGGCAACACTGAGATTGACAGCCAATAGAATAAAGCAAGAAATTTGCCAACCTGTGATATGTAGAGCGATCGAAAAATTTTATTCTGAAGCGTCTGGTGATTGTAAAACAAAAAATGTCACGTAGTAGCTTCAGTTGAAAAAAGCCCAAAATTATTGTATATCAAAAAAACTTCAAAATGCTTTCGATAATATTGTCAAACTTCCGTCAAGAATACAATTTTAGATTATAATGATAACAGTGAGGACCCACGTTCAAATTCCAGAACATGCTTCGCTGAGAAATGTTTTCAATCACTCTATATGGGGCTTATGTTTTAAATTAAAATAGGGAGTTAGTATGAGTTACCTGGTAACTTAGTTATTTTTAACACCGGTAGAACTTAAAGGAATGAAAAACTAAGAACATTGTACTATAAGTAAACAAGCTTGGTGTTGTCTTTACAGTTGTATAATAAATTCTTAATAATTATAAGTTTGTGTGTTATTCTTGGCAATTATTAATTATCAGTAGAAATAGTTCGCTAGGTGGCCATCTTGTGCTTCAATTAAATGGTCCAATTAAATTAATTGACATGCCCACATATATTAATTAAATTGAACTTTGATTAGGCTCCCGATAGAAATTACGTAATTTCGATGCCAATCTTGTTTTATGATGCTCTCTCTGGATCATACTATTACCTGTTGCACTAATTCACACCTGCCATGTCTCGACTTGTGTAAATTGTTTCTTAGAACTCGCTTTCTGTTTCTAAGGTTGGTATTTATCGTGCACCTTGTAATGTTCGTATTGATTTTTAAAAAATCTTGCCCTGACTAGGATTTGCATCAGCATTTGTTAGGACAAGATTATTCCGCGCTCTCATTTAGAAATCGGCAGTTTGCTGCCGTAATTAAGCTAATTTGGGCAACGTTAGTCCAAATCCAAACCTTTAGCGACATTTTTCCAGGTCCGCCGAACTGCAATTTTTCAGTAAAAGCGCGCTTTGCTGTTTTCAAATGTCTGTTCTGAACGTGTTATTTATCATGTATACCCTATGACGACACTTTTTTACGAGCTTAGCGACTCCACGAAGTCGCCGGGCTAAAACAACAATTTGATACCTGCATATTCTTGCAGCTGCACAGAGCGTGGGGTTTTATGGCGTGATTTTTACTTTCTCCAGATTCTTCTTCCGAGTTTGCTCGTAAAAGCTACTAGTGGTTGTGTCGTCACCTCTTAGTCCAGGGGATGCGTCTCTGGTGGTCCCGGGCCGCATAAACAGTGCCAATTTACCTACTCGGTCCAGAGGCGTAGCTATGATTTTCGGGGCCCCCCGCAGAACTTGAATGGGGCCCCTCTATATCTTATACAGCTTTGACATGGCAATAATAATAATAATAATTTTAATAACAGTAATAATAATAAAAATAATAATAAGAAGAAGAAGACGAAGAATAGAATTAAAAAAACAATAATTCATAATAATTACTTTAATTAATTAATTAAAAATGAATATGCCAAAAGTGGATATGAAAAAGTAAATGTAAATGCAATATTAACAATGTTCGAATTTGTATTAATTTATAAGTGTAATATAAAAATATGATGAATAACGTTTGGAATTCACACAAAACATTTTTTTCTTGATTTTACTTGGGCAAAATCCGAAATTACCTTGCTTACATTCATAGTCGCAGCTCGTGCTGTGTCTATGGATAAAAGGGATAATGAACTTAACCGATCGTGGGCCATAGTCGTACGCAAGTGATTTTTGATTATTTTAAGTTTCGAGAAGCTCCTTTCTGCATTCGCCACTGTGACAGGTAGAGTTGAGAATAATAAAAAAATGGAAATAACCTCTGTGAAACTGGAGCTCATGTCAGAATATTTCAAAATAATGAGCTCAGCCAAATCTTTTACACTTTTCATATTCTTAATTTCATCCTTAAAGGTTTTGTTAAATAATTCCAATTGATTTGTAAATGCAGCAATAAGATCATCCCCATATCTCTCTTGTAGCTGAGTCGCTTTTTCAAAAAGGCTAAGATCATCTAAGCTAATTAAAACATGAGGTTGTAAAAATAGAAAATATTTGACTATATTTTGCATTCCCTCAAGCCTTCTATTAATTTGAATTTTTCTAACATCTATTGCCTGGTAAAAAATATTAAGCCTGAAATATTCTTCAGAGGTTTCAAACCTGTGAAATCAGGTGTCTCAGCGTGCTGACTTGAAATTGTTATATATTACCCATTACCTAGTTTCATGTATAGATACGTTTGACACATGCTGGGATGAGAAAGGGCCCCTAATTTCCTCGCCTCCACCCCCCGCGACCATTGGCCCTGCGGGTTCGTCGCTACGCCAGTGACTCGGTCGTTTCGAAGCAATGAATGCAAAGTGCCAAGTTTCGAGGAGTTGCGGTGTAAGTAATTGTCGAAACGTCGCCTCCATTACTCGCCGTGCGCGAGGATCCATTTTGCTGTACTCTCTATCGCCAAAGGGATCTTCTCCCTACCTTTCCCGCCCATCGCCAAAGAAATCGTGTCCCCGTCACAAACGCCCTTACGAGTGGCCGTTCGTTATTGCCACTACCAGCAGTTAACGCTGTCCATTCTACTTGCCCGCTTCTGTCGTCTCTTGCGAGACACCCTCAGCTACTCCAATAAAGGCCCCGCCGTTCACCGACCAGGAACTGGATTTAATGTTGTGAATCGCTAGATCATACAGTGCTACGCCTGCTGACATTGTGCGGCGTCACGCATTTATAGTAATAATCAAAATCAGTCCAGGTTTCAGTGGCCCACAATCGTGTTGTTCCGTCTATATTTAGAACTGCGTGGCGCGTTCATAACCCCCGTGCCATTTAAACGTTTGATATACATTCACCAACACGGACAAACTTTAGTTGTGTCATATTGGGCTATTTATTTGAGTTCATTTCAACTATAGGTATATATCGAGATTTATAGAATAGCTGTCAAATTAGTAGTTTCCACTTGTCTAATCCAACTGGTGTCAGAAACTGGTCACCATGTAAACGTTCAGATTGGTTTACGATAACTTTTTGTATGTATACGGTAAACGTTGTATCTGCGCATGTACAACATTCGCTTAATTTGAAGTGTCATAAATTCAATTTGTTTTAATAATCCTAATAATAATACTTCATGATCTAAAATGATCTACTATGTTATCTTACATATCGACCTATTAGGCCAGTTGCTAAGTAATCCAATTCGGAAATAATTCATGGTAAAGGTTTTATCGTTTTAATCTCTTAAGTTGATGCCCAATATTACTATCCTAGGTTTTCCCCATCCGCGCAGATGTGCGTTGGCTCCTAGGAGCGAAAACGTGACCTAAAATTGGTCGTTTTTCGGTTTTTCAAAGATAACTCTGAGAAAATCCAATAAATCAGAAAAGTGGTTCAGATAATAGTTGTAGTACGTTAAATTCTACGTAAAATGAGTACCGCTATGATAAATTTTGTCCAGCTATACCTGTACGGGCTTTTGTCAAAGTAGCACTATTTTGTCAACTTACCAAAAAATGTTCTTTTGAGTAAGAACGGATTCATTTATTGATTCCATACTTAAAAATTATGCCTTCATATGATATATTTGTTGATTAATCATATGGTTTTTTAGGTAAACAATAGTTTTTTAAGACTGTAAAACCATAACATTAATCAGCAAAAAAGTTCAGTTTTTTTTTAAATAATGCAGAAGTGGAATAAGAATGATTTCTGACACAAGAAACGTTGCTACAATAAAATAAATTTATTAAACAATAAAATAATTTTAAAAAAACTGAACTTTGTAACACTTATCGTGTTACACCCTGTATGATTCATTGGTTGAAACGCGCACGTTTTGAAGAAAACGTCGGTTCACTTTCTTGTTTACCACCCTTGATTAGGTCGTTGTCTTCTTCCTCACTCAACAGGAGCATCTGCTCATTGAGCTTTAGGTGCATTTGCAGAATATCTTTGACAAAAGTAACTGTGGAGCGGGTTCCAAGGTAGTGAGAACAGGAGCCAGGCCATACTTGGTTGTTTGCCAACTCCAGTTTTTGGGATTCATGGCGTTACCTAACCACCTGTACCTGCAAGGTACACCCTGAAGCAGTGTTGGTGGGCTGCTGCCACCGTTGGAGGTAGGGAAGCCAGATTGAAGTTCGTTTTCACTAAAGATTTTGTAAATAGGCGGAAACTTAACTCATTCAAAGTATCACCTGTCTTACCTCCATAGAGTGCTACTAAAAACTTTTGCCCGGCATCAACAATAATTTCCGGGTTAGCGTCTTTGCTCATAAAGACATCACTCGCTTTCGAGAGATGTATATTTTGCACAGCCAGCCTGACAAATCTCTTCTTTCTTTGCTTGTAAAGTGATGAAGTGGTATCACAACCACTAAAGGTGTGAAGGAATAGCTGAGCTTTTTTCACATTTTCTGAATGTCGGAAATTGTTAACTGAGAATATGCTCATTGGTACCTTCCCTTTTCCGGGTTGCAGGTACCAAAAATCTCTTTATGGAAGACTGATGGTATCTCCCATCACTGGCAATCAAGTCATTCACAAGTGTTAATCGGAAGCTTACTTCTTCTCCCCACTGGTCACCTTTGCTACCTGCCACTTGTACGATCTTGTTCTTGAAGTTTATTATCGTTACAACACTAACGATTTCTCGTTTTCCGAGAGGGTTCTTTATTTGTTTGATAATAAAATTCTCAGAGGCATCCTCGGCACAAAACAAACATGGATTTTTGAAATCGAAAACTGGGTTACTTGATCGCACCTCTCGTGATCCACTCCCACTGGCTTTTATAGCTGCAGTTACACCTTTCTCCCTAGTGTAAGGTTTATAACATGTTACATGAATTTTTACAGTATCACGTTTTACAAAGAAAATATGCTTATTATCGCCTCTTTTCTTGCTGCATTCAATATTTTAATTGCTCTTGCTTTCAATATCAATGTTTCACCCTACAGTATCCTCGCTTCACACACTGTACACAAGTCTGTCATGTTGTATGCACGATAACAAATAATGATCACAACATAGGTACACACACACCAAGAAACCACAAGATTTTCATTTGAAACAATAAAACAAAGCTTTATTAATAGTTTCTTTCTTTTAATAGCATTTCATGTCACTTATAATCCATTTTAACAGAATTGAAAAGGAAAAGTTTTCGTTGACCATAAAGGACTTATAAATTTTAGAGAATTAGAAAAATGATCATATTTTTGAATTTATTATTTTTACTAATCAACCTATTTGCTATATATGCTTCTCATTGTAGCAATATTTCTTGTGTCAGAAATCATTCTTACCCCATTTCTGCATTATTTTTTGGAAACAACGAACTTCTTTTTGTAAGTTGACAAAATAGTGCTACTTTAACAAAAGCCCGTACAGGTATAGATAATACAAAATATACCATATTGGTACTCATTTTACGCAGAATTTAAAGCTCTGCAACTTTTATATGAACCACTTTTTTTATTTATTAGGTTTTCTCAGAGTTATCTTCGAAAAACCGAAAAACGCCCAATTTTAGGTCACGTTTTTGCTCCTAGGTGCCAAAGCTGACGTCAGTGGAGGGGGAAAACCTAGGATAGTAATAATAGGAGATAACTTAACTGACTAAAGGGATAAAACCTTTATCATGAATTATTTCCGAATAGTCTTACTTTTTATTCTCCTACAACTGGCCCATATTGTAACCACGCAGAACAAGATTTTACATTCATAAATATTGTCTTTTCAAAAATCCATATAAATATGGGTGCACTAAAAACGACGTGTCTGTTAACTATTAGGTAATCTTTAAAACATTCTAGTGCTGTATAACCATTTTCGAACCTAATTTTTTGCATTGCCACTATTCATCTAAACTGAATTTGGCTATTCAGAAACTAAAGTTATAATTACGCATTGATTGTGGTGTACAGTTTTACATAAATACACATCTCATGTTACAGTAAAATAAATACCTAATATTTGTTAATGCTTTACTTTTGTAACACAGAATTAGCAAGATAGAAATATACTTTAATTATTCACATTTTTTAACACATATTTTAATAAGTACAATTTATTTTCTTAAAATAATGCAATACAATATAATAACATTGATAATAATATAAAGTATATTCGTACTCCGAATTTAATACGTATGGCATTTTGCTACTTTTAAATAAGGACTTCCTGTAAAGTCCCTAAATTTAAAAATATTGTGCAAGTCTGCAGATTTCTTTTACGTACATAAATCCTTTTCGGGCGTTTTTTTTTGTTTATGCTACATCTTTTTCACATCGCGAAATTCTACATAATATTTTATAGTCAGCACTCAGCAGTAGGGCTGGGCGATATATCGATATATCGATAAATATCGATATTATTTCCATATCGATATATCGATATATGGAAATATCGGATATCGATATATCGAATATCGCAATATCGAATATCGATATTTATCGAATATCGTTATATCGAAATATCGAATATCGATATTTATTGAATATCAATATATCGATATTTATCGAATATCCATATGTATCGAATATGGAAATATCTGATATCGATATTTATTGAATATCGTTATTTATCGCTATCCCCATAATTATTGATATCGCCATAATTATCGATATCTCCATATTATCGATAAATACATATATATCGAGATTTATAAAATAGCTGTCAAATATTTGTTAATGCTTTACTTTTGTAACACATATAATTAGCAAGATAGAAATATACTTTAATTATTCACATTTTTTAACACATATTTTAATAAGTACAATTTATTATCTGAAAATAATGCAATACAATATAATAACATTGATAACAATATAAAGTATAATTTAAATATCGATATATCGATATATGGAAATATCAGATATCGACATAACGATATATCGATATACCGATATATCGAATATCGATATTTATCGAATATCGATATTTATCGAATATCGATATTTATCGATATATCGGTATTTTTAAGATATTTATCGATATATAGATAAATATCGATATATCGATAAATATCGATATAATTCTGATATCGAATATCGATATGTAAATTTGAATATCGCCCATTCCTACCCATCACTACACTTTAATGTATTAATATTAGTTATTGTTTTGTGGTATTAATCTAGTTAACTTAAAAAGGATGGCGTGTTGCCAACTTTTAACATGGGGGATTCGCTTCTATTATTACGTATCGTTCTGTGGTGAAAGATGGCTACCCTGACTTCTCTACTCCATAAAGTGGTTATATATTTACTGTTAAACGAAAGCAAGTGATTAATTAATTAATCAACTCGTCCATGTCCCCTAGTGTCTGATCAAATGAGCGGCTTCAACTGTCTGACAACGTTGATGTTTGCAATAGTTAACACTTGCGTGTCGGTTACATAAAACAACTTCTGAAACTGAGGTTAAGTGTCATGCGTGTTCACACGAATTGTTGTTGAATATGATTCTTAACTTTACAGATGCTGTAAGGGGCACAATTTTGTTATTGAAGTAGTTCTAAATCGTTCCACCCAAGGTGTAAAGACTTCTCGTTTATTTAAGGTAAATTGCAATCAGTCAACATAAGAAGCAAAACGGTTGCTACATTTACCAAATAACAGTCCGTGCACCTGAACAAAACAGTTAAAAAATAACATCCGACTCTTTGAGAGCTATTTTAAACCGCATAAATAACTATTCCATTCAGAATATTAGCTTTAAAATAACTACAGTTTTCTTTGCAGGACAGTTTATAATAGTTATTTATATAATAAGGGTATAATCAATAAATTATGTGGAGTGCTTGAAATTTCTTGATTATGCTCGTGGTGCATACAACGTTTTATTTTATTTTGCTTCACGAAAAGGACAAAATTCAAGGATTCAGTATTTTGGGCAAGGGCTGTAAATTTTTGGTGTGCTGCATTTACTGTGCAAATTGATGGTGTTGCTATATTGTTTGTTGTAGTGCTTTGCAACTTTATAGGTTCTTGGGCTATGAAAGCCAGCTATCAAGGGCCAATAAACTAGCTTATGGTTCCAAAATAAAATAAATGTAATTACCTGTAATTTGCTAATTCTAATAATACCTACTTGTTCCAGGTGTTGTAATCTCAAAGGTTTCCGTAATCATATATTATTCAGCGAAAAAGTATTATATCCCAAGCAGACATTAATCTAGCAATAATGACCACTAATCAAGGAACAGCAGATAATAAATTTTATAGTTCAACAGAAACTTCACTGCAGGAATTAAGAGACGTAGATGACAATGAAGATATTAAGAAATGTTCTGTCAAACAAGAAGTCATTGAAAGCAATAATGACATCAGTATTCATTCCAAACTTGATATTAAATGTGAGTTTGAAATTGAAAACCAAACTGATGTAACCCAAAATTCAACAGCAAGGAGTAGTTTGGTTACACCTATGAAATCTCATACAGGCAGCAAATCGTTTTCTTGTGCTATTTGTATATATACAACAGCACACAAAGGTAATTTAGTTAAACATACGAGGACTCATACAGGCGAAAAACCTTATTCTTGTTCAGTTTGTGAATATAAATCTATCCAGAAAAGTCATTTAGTCACACACATGAAATCTCATACAGGTGAAAAACCTTATTCTTGTTCAGTTTGTGAATATAAATCTATCCGCAAAACTAGTTTAGTTGCACACATGAAATCTCATACATGTGAAAAACCTTATTCTTGTTCAGTTTGTGAATACAAATCTATTCATAAAAGTAATTTAGTCAGGCACATGAAATCTCATACAGGTGAAAAACCTTATTCTTGTTCAGTTTGTGAATACAAATTTATCCATAAAAGTAATTTAGTCAAACACATGAAATCTCATACAGGTGAAAAACCTTATTCTTGTTCAGTTTGTGAATACAAATCTATTCGTAAAGGTAGTTTAGTCACACACATGTTAACTCATACAGGTGAAAAACCTTATTTTTGTTCATTTTGTGAATACAAATCTATCCATAAAAGTAGTTTAGTCACACACATGAAATCTCATACAGGTGAAAAACCTTATTCTTGTTCAGTTTGTGAATACAAATCTATCCATAAAAGTAATTTAGTCAAACACATGAAATCTCATACAGGTGAAAAACCTTATTCTTGTTCAGTTTGTGAATACAAATCTATTCATAAAGGTAGTTTAGTCACACACATGTTAACTCATACAGGTGAAAAACCTTATTCTTGTTCATTTTGTGAATACAAATCTATCCATAAAAGTAGTTTAGTCACACACATGAAATCTCATACAGGTGAAAAACCTTATTCTTGTTCAGTTTGTGAATATAAATGTATCCGTAAATGTGATTTAGTCACACACATGAAATCTCATACAGGTGAAAAACCTTATTCTTGTTCAGTTTGTGAATACAAATCTATCCATAAAAGTAGTATAGTCACACACATGAAATCTCATACAGGTGAAAAACCTTATTCTTGTTCAGTTTGTGAATATAAATGTATTCGTAAAAGTGATTTAGTCACACACATGAAATCTCATACAGGTGAAAAACCTTATTCTTGTTCAGTTTGTGAATATAAATGTATCCGTAAAAGTAATTTAGTCAGACACATGAAATCTCATACAGGTGAAAAACCTTATTCTTGTTCAGTTTGTGAATATAAATGTATCCGTAAAAGTGATTTAGTCACACACATGAAATCTCATACAGGTGAAAAACGTTATTCTTGTTCAATTTGTGAATACAAATCTATCCGTAAAAGTAATTTAGTCAAACACATGAAATCTCATACAGGTGAAAAACCTTATTCTTGTTCATACAAATCTATCCATAAAAGTAGTTTAGTCACACACATGAAATCTCATGCAGATGTAAAACCTTATTCTTGTTCAGTTTGTGAATACAAATCTATCCATAAAAGTAATTTAGTCACACACATGAAATCTCATACAGGTGAAAAACCTTATTCTTGTACAGTTTGTGAATATAAATGTATCCGGCAAAGTAATTTAGTCACACACATGAAATCTCATACAGGTGAAAAACCTTATTCTTGTTCATTTTGTGAATACAAATCTTTCCATAAAAGTAGTTTAGTCACACACATGAAATCTCATGCAGGTGTAAAACCTTTTTCTTGTTCAGTTTGTGAATACAAATCTATCCATAAAAGTAGTTTAGTCAAACACCTGAAATCTCATACAGGTGAAAAACCTTATTCTTGTTCAGTTTGTGAATATAAATGTATCCGTCACAGTAATTTAGTTACACATGAAATCTCATACAGGTGAAAAACCTTATTCTTGTTCAGTTTGTGAATACAAATCTATCCATAAAAGTAGTTTAGTCACACACATGAAATCTCATACAGGTGAAAAACCTTAATTCTTGTTCAGTTTGTGAATATAAATGTATCCGTAAAAGTGATTTAATCACACACATGAAATCTCATACAGGTGAAAAACCTTATTCTTGTTCAGTTTGTGAATATAAATGTATCCGTAACAGTGATTTAGTCACACACATGAAATCTCATACAGGTGAAAAACCTTATTCTTGTTCAGTTTGTGAATATAAATGTATCCGTAAAAGTGATTTAGTCACACACATGAAATCTCATACAGGTGAAAAACCTTATTCTTGTTCAGTTTGTGAATATAAAGCTATCCAGAATAGTAATTTTTGTATTAAGTGCGCAAAATGAGTGTTTTTTTTTATGGCGCCTGAGAATGTCGATTTTCGCCGAAACTGTTAGGTCGAGGCAGAAAAGTCATTCAAACGCGCCATAAAAACACGAATTTTGCCACGAAATACAAACAGCGTTTTTTCTATAGCCGTCCAAAAAATAATAAAAGAATAATTTCTAGAAATAAAATACGAACATTAATTTGCTAACATAATATGTAGTCACCTAATGTGTTGTAACTAAGGAAATGGTGTAATTAACCGTTTTTTCACTGCTAGCCGGAAGAAATATTATTTTTTCACGTGTTAAAAACAGTTAAACTTTGCGTACCTATAGCGTTGCATAAATATTACGTTTTTTTGGCGGCTGTAGAAAAAAGTAATTTAGTCACACACTTGAAATCTCATACAGGTGAAAAACCTTATTCTTGTTCAGTTTGTGAATATAAATCTATCCGGAAAACTAGTTTAGTCAAGAACATGAAATCTCATACAGGTGAAAAACCTTATTCTTGTTCAGTTTGTGAATACAAATGTATTCATAAAAGTAATTTAGTCAGGCACATGAAATCTCATACAGGTGAAAAACCTTATTCTTGTTCAGTTTGTGAATACAAATCTATCCATAAAAGTAATTTAGTCAGGCACATGAAATCTCATACAGGTGAAAAACCTTATTCTTGTTCAGTTTGTGAATATAAATGTATCCGTAAAAGTGATTTAGTCACACACATGAAATCTCATACAGGTGAAAAACCTTATTCTTGTTCAGTTTGTGAATATAAATGTATCCGTAAAAGTGATTTAGTCACACACATGAAATCTCATACAGGTGAAAAACCTTATTCTTGTTCAGTTTGTGAATATAAAGCTATCCAGAATAGTAATTTTTGTATTAAGTGCGCAAAATGAGTGTTTTTTTATGGCGCGTGAGAATGTCAATTTTCGCCGAAACTGTTAGGTCGAGGCAGAAAAGTCATTCAAACGCGCCATAAAAACACGAATTTTGCCACGAAATACAAACAGCGTTTTTTCTACAGCCGTCAAAAAAATAATAAAAGAATAATTTTTAGAAATAAAATACGAACTTAATTTGCTAACATAATATGTAGTCACCTAATGTGTTGTAACTAAGGAAATGGTGTAATTAACCGTTTTTTCACTGCTAGCCGGAAGAAATATTATTTTTTCACGTGTTAAAAAAAGTTAAACTTTGCGTACCTATAGCGATGCATAAATATTACGTTTTTTTTGGCGGCTGTAGAAAAAAGTAATTTAGTGACACACTTGAAAACTCATACAGGTGAAAAAATCTTATTCTTGTTCAGTTTGTGAATACAAATCTAACTATAAAAGTAATTTAGTCACAAACATGAAATCTCATACAGGTGAAAAACCTTATTCTTGTTCAGTTTGTGAATATAAATCTATCCGGAAAACTAGTTTAGTCAAGCACATGAAATCTCATACAGGTGAAGAACCTTATTCTTGTTCAGTTTGTGAATACAAATCTATTCATAAAAGTAATTTAGTCAGGCACATGAAATCTCATACAGGCGAAAAACCTTATTCTTGTTCAGTTTGTGAATACAAATCTATCCATAAAAGTAATTTAGTCAGGCACATGAAATCTCATACAGGTGAAAAACCTTATTCTTGGTCAGTTTGTGAATACAAATCTATTCATAAAAGTAATTTAGTCAGGCACATGAAATCTCATACAGGCGAAAAACCTTATTCTTGTTCAGTTTGTGAATACAAATCTATCCATAAAAGTAATTTAGTCAGGCACATGAAATCTTATACAGGTGAAAAACCTTATTCTTGTTCAGTTTGTGAATACAAATCTATCCATAAAAGTAATTTAGTCAGGCACATGAAATCTCATACAGGTGAAAAACCGTATTCTTGTTCAGTTTGTGAATACAAATCTATTCATAAAAGTAATTTAGTCAGGCACATGAAATCTCATACAGGCGAAAAACCTTATTCTTGTTCAGTTTGTGAATACAAATCTATCCATAAAAGTAATTTAGTCAGGCACATGAAATCTCATACAGGTGAAAAACCTTATTCTTGTTCAGTTTGTGAATATAAATGTATCCGTAAAAGTGATTTAGTCACACACATGAAATCTCATACAGGTGAAAAACCTTATTCTTGTTCAGTTTGTGAATACAAATCTATTCATAAAAGTAATTTAGTCAGGCACATGAAATCTCATACAGGTGAAAAACCTTATTCTTGTTCAGTTTGTGAATACAAATCTATTCATAAAAGTAATTTAGTCAGGCACATGAAATCTCATACAGGTGAAAAACCTTATTCTTGTTCAGTTTTTGAATACAAATCTATTCATAAAAGTAATTTAGTCAGGCACATGAAATCACATACAGGTGAAAAACCTTATTCTCGTTCAGTTTGTGAATATAAATGTATCCGTAAAAGTGATTTAGTCACACACATGAAATCTCATACAGGTGAAAAACCTTATTCTCGTTCAGTTTGTGAATATAAATGTATCCGTAAAAGTGATTTAGTCACACACATGAAATCTCATATAGGTGAAAAACCTTATTCTTGTTTAGTTTGTGAATATAAATGTATCCGTAAAAGTGATTTAGTCACACACATGAAATTTCATACAGGTGAAAAACCTTATTCTTGTTCAGTTTGTGAATATAAAGCTATCCAGAATAGTAATTTTTGTATTAAGTGCGCAAAATAAGTGTTTTTTTTATGGCGCGTGAGAATGTCAATTTTCGCCGAAACTGTTAGGTCGAGGCAGAAAAGTCATTCAAACGCGCCATAAAAACACGAATTTTGCCACGAAATACAAACAGCGTTTTTTCTACAGCCGTCAAAAAAATAATAAAAGAATAATTTCTAGAAATAAAATACGAACATTAATTTGCTAACATAATATGTAGTCACCTATAATGTGTTGTAACTAAGGAAATGGTGTAATTTACCGTATTTTCACTGCTAGCCGGAAGAAATATTAATTTTTCACGTGTTAAAAAAAGTTAAACTTTGCGTACCTATAGCGATGCATAAATGTTACGTTTTTTTGGCGGCTGTAGAAAAAAGTAATTTAGTCACACACTTGAAAACTCATACAGGTCAAAAAATCTTATTCTTGTTCAGTTTTAGAATACAAATCTATCTATAAAAGTAATTTAGTCACAAACATGAAATCTCATACAGGTGAAAAACCTTATTCTTGTTCAGTTTGTGAATATAAATCTATCCGGAAAACTAGTTTAGTCAAGCACATGAAATCTCATACAGGTGAAAAACCTTATTCTTGTTCATTTTGTGAATACAAATCTATCCATAAAAGTAGTTTAGTCACACACATGAAGTCTCATACAGATGTAAAACCTTATTCTTGTTCAGTTTGTGAATACAAATCTATCCGTAAAAGTAATTTAGTCAAACACATGAAATCTCATACAGGTGAAAAACCTTATTCTTGTTCATTTTGTGAATACAAATCTATCCATAAAAGTAGTTTAGTCACACACATGAAATCTCATGCAGATGTAAAACCTTATTCTTGTTCAGTTTGTGAATACAAATCTATCCATAAAAGTAATTTAGTCACACACATGAAATCTCATACAGGTGAAAAACCTTATTCTTGTTCAGTTTGTGAATATAAATGTATCCGTAAAAGTAATTTAGTCACACACATGAAATCTCATACAGGTGAAAAACCTTATTCTTGTTCATTTTGTGAATACAAATCTATCCATAAAAGTAGTTTAGTCACACACATGAAATCTCATGCAGGTGTAAAACCTTTTTCTTGTTCAGTTTGTGAATACAAATCTATCCATAAAAGTAGTTTAGTCACACACCTGAAATCTCATACAGGTGAAAAACCTTATTCTTGTTCAGTTTGTGAATATAAATGTATCCGTCAAAGTAATTTAGTTACACACATGAAATCTCATACAGGTGAAAAACCTTATTCTTGTTCAGTTTGTGAATACAAATCTATCCATAAAAGTAGTTTAGTCACACACATGAAATCTCATACAGGTGAAAAACCTTATTCTTGTTCAGTTTGTGAATATAAATGTATCCGTAAAAGTGATTTAGTCACACACATGAAATCTCATACAGGTGAAAAACCTTATTCTTATTCAGTTTGTGAATATAAAGCTATCCAGAATAGTAATTTTTGTATTAAGTGCGGAAAATGAGTGGTTTTTTTTATGGCGCGTGAGAATGTCAATTTTCGCCGAAACTGTTAGGTCGAGGCAGAAAAGTCATTCAAACGCGCCATAAAAACACGAATTTTCCACGAAATACAAACAGCGTTTTTTCTACAGCCGTCAAAAAAATAATAAAAGAATAATTTCTAGAAATAAAATACGAACATTAATTTGCTAACATAATATGTAGTCACCTAATGTGTTGTAACTAAGGAAATGGTGTAATTAACCGTTTTTTCACTGCTAGCCGGAAGAAATATTATTTTTTTACGTGTTAAAAAAAGTTAAACTTTGCGTACCTATAGCGATGCATAAATGTTACGTTTTTTTGGCGGCTGTAGAAAAAAGTAATTTAGTCACACACTTGAAAACTCATACAGGTCAAAAAATCTTATTCTTGTTCAGTTTTAGAATACAAATCTATCTATAAAAGTAATTTAGTCACAAACATGAAATCTCATACAGGTGAAAAACCTTATTCTTGTTCAGTTTGTGAATATAAATCTATCCGGAAAACTAGTTTAGTCAAGCACATGAAATCTCATACAGGTGAAAAACCTTATTCTTGTTCAGTTTGTGAATACAAATCTATTCATAAAAGTAATTTAGTCAGGCACATGAAATCTCATACAGGTGAAAAACCTTATTCTTATTCAGTTTGTGAATACAAATCTATCCATAAAAGTAATTTAGTCAGGCACATGAAATCTCATACAGGTGAAAAACCTTATTCTTGTTCAGTTTGTGAATATAAATGTATCCGTAAAAGTGATTTAGTCACACACATGAAATCTCATACAGGTGAAAAACCTTATTCTTGTTCAGTTTGTGAATATAAAGCTATCCAGAATAGTAATTTTTGTATTAAGTGCGGAAAATGAGTGTTTTTTTTTATGGCGCGTGAGAATGTCAATTTTCGCCGAAACTGTTAGGTCGAGGCAGAAAAGTCATTCAAACGCGCCATAAAAACACGAATTTTCCACGAAATACAAACAGCGTTTTTTCTACAGCCGTCAAAAAAATAATAAAAGAATAATTTCTAGAAATAAAATACGAACATTAATTTGCTAACATAATATGTAGTCACCTAATGTGTTGTAACTAAGGAAATGGTGTAATTAACCGTTTTTTCACTGCTAGCCGGAAGAAATATTATTTTTTTACGTGTTAAAAAAAGTTAAACTTTGCGTACCTATAGCGATGCATAAATGTTACGTTTTTTTGGCGGCTGTAGAAAAAAGTAATTTAGTCACACACTTGAAAACTCATACAGGTCAAAAAATCTTATTCTTGTTCAGTTTTAGAATACAAATCTATCTATAAAAGTAATTTAGTCACAAACATGAAATCTCATACAGGTGAAAAACCTTATTCTTGTTCAGTTTGTGAATATAAATCTATCCGGAAAACTAGTTTAGTCAAGCACATGAAATCTCATACAGGTGAAAAACCTTATTCTTGTTCAGTTTGTGAATACAAATCTATTCATAAAAGTAATTTAGTCAGGCACATGAAATCTCATACAGGTGAAAAACCTTATTCTTATTCAGTTTGTGAATACAAATCTATCCATAAAAGTAATTTAGTCAGGCACATGAAATCTCATACAGGTGAAAAACCTTATTCTTGTTCAGTTTGTGAATATAAATGTATCCGTAAAAGTGATTTAGTCACACACATGAAATCTCATACAGGTGAAAAACCTTATTCTTGTTCAGTTTGTGAATATAAAGCTATCCAGAATAGTAATTTTTGTATTAAGTGCGGAAAATGAGTGTTTTTTTTATGGCGCGTGAGAATGTCAATTTTCGCCGAAACTGTTAGGTCGAGGCAGAAAAGTCATTCAAACGCGCCATAAAAACACGAATTTTCCACGAAATACAAACAGCGTTTTTTCTACAGCCGTCAAAAAAATAATAAAAGAATAATTTCTAGAAATAAAATACGAACATTAATTTGCTAACATAATATGTAGTCACCTAATGTGTTGTAACTAAGGAAATGGTGTAATTAACCGTTTTTTCACTGCTAGCCGGAAGAAATATTATTTTTTTACGTGTTAAAAAAAGTTAAACTTTGCGTACCTATAGCGATGCATAAATGTTACGTTTTTTTGGCGGCTGTAGAAAAAAGTAATTTAGTCACACACTTGAAAACTCATACAGGTCAAAAAATCTTATTCTTGTTCAGTTTTAGAATACAAATCTATCTATAAAAGTAATTTAGTCACAAACATGAAATCTCATACAGGTGAAAAACCTTATTCTTGTTCAGTTTGTGAATATAAATCTATCCGGAAAACTAGTTTAGTCAAGCACATGAAATCTCATACAGGTGAAAAACCTTATTCTTGTTCAGTTTGTGAATACAAATCTATTCATAAAAGTAATTTAGTCAGGCACATGAAATCTCATACAGGTGAAAAACCTTATTCTTATTCAGTTTGTGAATACAAATCTATCCATAAAAGTAATTTAGTCAGGCACATGAAATCTCATACAGGTGAAAAACCTTATTCTTGTTCAGTTTGTGAATATAAATGTATCCGTAAAAGTGATTTAGTCACACACATGAAATCTCATACAGGTGAAAAACCTTATTCTTGTTCAGTTTGTGAATACAAATCTATCCATAAAAGTAATTTAGTCAGGCACATGAAATCTCATACAGGTGAAAAACCTTATTCTTGTTCAGTTTGTGAATATAAATGTATCCGTAAAAGTGATTTAGTCACACACATGAAATCTCATACAGGTGAAAAACCTTATTCTTGTTCAGTTTGTGAATATAAATGTATCCGTAAAAGTGATTTAGTCACACACATGAAATCTCATACAGGTGAAAAACCTTATTCTTGTTCAGTTTGTGAATATAAAGCTATCCAGAATAGTAATTTTTGTATTAAGTGCGCAAAATGAGTGTTTTTTTTATGGCGCGTGAGAATGTCAATTTTCGCCGAAACTGTTAGGTCGAGGCAGAAAAGTCATTCAAACGCGCCATAAAAAAACGAATTTTGCCACGAAATACAAACAGCGTTTTTTCTACAGCCGTCAAAAAATAATTTTTAGAAATAAAATACGAACTTAATTTGCTAACATAATATGTAGTCACCTAATGTGTTGTAACTAAGGAAATAGTGTAATTAACCGTTATTTCACTGCTAGCCGGAAGAAATATTATTTTTTCACGTGTTAAAAAAAGTTAAACTTTGCGTACCTATAGCGATGCATAAATGTTACGTTTTTTTGGCGGCTGTAGAAAAAAGTAATTGAGTCACACACTTGAAAACTCATACAGGTGAAAAAATCTTATTCTTGTTCAGTTTGTGAATACAAATCTATCTATAAAAGTAATTTAGTCACAAACATGAAATCTCATACAGGTGAAAAACCTTATTCTTGTTCAGTTTGTGAATATAAATCTATCCGGAAAACTAGTTTAGTCAAGCACATGAAATCTCATACAGGTGAAAAACCTTATTCTTGTTCAGTTTGTGAATACAAATCTATTCATAAAAGTAATTTAGTCAGGCACATGAAATCTCATACAGGTGAAAAACCTTATTCTTGTTCAGTTTGTGAATATAAAGCTATCCAGAATAGTAATTTTTGTATTAAGCGCGCAAAATGAGTGTTTTTTTATGGCGCGTGAGAATGTCAATTTTCGCCGAAACTGTTAGGTCGAGGCAGAAAAGTCATTCAAACGCGCCATAAAAACACGAATTTTGCCACGAAATACAAACAGCGTTTTTTCTACAGCCGTCAAAAAAATAATAAAAGAATAATTTCTAGAAATAAAATACGAACATTAATTTGCTAACATAATATGTAGTCACCTAATGTGTTGTAACTAAGGAAATGGTGTAATTAACCATTTTTTCACTGCTAGCCGGAAGAAATATTATTTTTTACGTGTTAAAAAAAGTTAAACTTTGCGTACCTATAGCGATGCATAAATGTTACGTTTTTTTGGCGGCTGTAGAAAAAAGTAATTAGTCACACACTTGAAAACTCATACAGGTCAAAAAATCTTATTCTTGTTCAGTTTTAGAATACAAATCTATCTATAAAAGTAATTTAGTCACAAACATGAAATCTCATACAGGTGAAAAACCTTATTCTTCTTCAGTTTGTGAATACAAATCTATTCATAAAAGTAATTTAGTCAGGCACATGAAATCTCATACAGGTGAAAAACCTTATTCTTGTTCAGTTTGTGAATATAAATGTATCCGTAAAAGTGATTTAGTCACACACATGAAATCTCATACAGGTGAAAAACCTTATTCTTGTTCAGTTTGTGAATACAAATCTATCCATAAAAGTAATTTAGTCAGGCACATGAAATCTCATACAGGTGAAAAACCTTATTTTTGTTCAGTTTGTGAATATAAATGTATCCGTAAAAGTGATTTAGTCACACACATGAAATCTCATACAGGTGAAAAACCTTATTCTTGTTCAGTTTGTGAATATAAATGTATCCGTAAAAGTGATTTAGTCACACACATGAAATCTCATACAGGTGAAAAACCTTATTCTTGTTCAGTTTGTGAATATAAAGCTATCCAGAATAGTAATTTTTGTATTAAGTGCGCAAAATGAGTGTTTTTTTTATGGCGCGTGAGAATGTCAATTTTCGCCGAAACTGTTAGGTCGAGGCAGAAAAGTCATTCAAACGCGCCATAAAAAAACGAATTTTGCCACGAAATACAAACAGCGTTTTTTCTACAGCCGTCAAAAAAATAATAAAAGAATAATTTTTAGAAATAAAATACGAACTTAATTTGCTAACATAATATGTAGTCACCTAATGTGTTGTAACTAAGGAAATGGTGTAATTAACCGTTTTTTCACTGCTAGCCGGAAGAAATATTATTTTTTCACGTGTTAAAAAAAGTTAAACTTTGCGTACCTATAGCGATGCATAAATGTTACGTTTTTTTGGCGGCTGTAGAAAAAAGTAATTTAGTCACACACTTGAAAACTCATACAGGTGAAAAAATCTTATTCTTGTTCAGTTTGTGAATACAAATCTATTCATAAAAGTAATTTAGTCAGGCACATGAAATCTCATACAGGTGAAAAACCTTATTCTTGTTCAGTTTGTGAATACAAATCTATCCATAAAAGTAATTTAGTCAGGCACATGAAATCTCATACAGGTGAAAAACCTTATTCTTGTTCAGTTTGTGAATATAAATGTATCCGTAAAAGTGATTTAGTCACACACATGAAATCTCAAACAGGTGAAAAACCTTATTCTTGTTCAGTTTGTGAATATAAATCTATCCGGAAAACTAGTTTAGTCAAGCACATGAAATCTCATACAAGTGAAAAACCTTATTCTTGTTCAGTTTGTGAATACAAATCTATTCATAAAAGTAATTTAGTCAGGCACATGAAATCTCATACAGGCGAAAAACCTTATTCTTGTTCAGTTTGTGAATATGAAAGTATCCATAAAAGTAGTTTAGTCACACACATGAAATCTCATACAGGTGAAAAACCTTATTCTTGTTCAGTTTGTGAATACAAATCTATCCATAAAAGTAATTTAGTCAGGCACATGTAATCTCATACAGGCGAAAAACCTTATTCTTGTTCAGTTTGTGAATATGAAAGTATCCATAAAAGTAGTTTAGTCACACACATGAAATCTCATACAGGTGAAAAACCTTATTCTTGTTCAGTTTGTGAATACAAATCTATTCATAAAAGTAATTTAGTCAGGCACATGAAATCTCATACAGGTGAAAAACCTTATTCTTGTTCAGTTTGTGAATACAAATCTATTCATAAAAGTAATTTAGTCAGGCACATGAAATCTCATACAGGCGAAAAACCTTATTCTTGTTCAGTTTGTGAATACAAATCTATTCATAAAAGTAATTTAGTCAGGCACATGAAATCTCATACAGGCGAAAAACCTTATTCTTGTTCAGTTTGTGAATATGAAAGTATCCATAAAAGTAGTTTAGTCACACACATGAAATCTCATACAGGTGAAAAACCTTATTCTTGTTCAGTTTGTGAATACAAATCTATTCATAAAAGTAATTTAGTCAGGCACATGAAATCTCATACAGGTGAAAAACCTTATTCTTGTTCAGTTTGTGAATACAAATCTATTCATAAAAGTAATTTAGTCAGGCACATGAAATCTCATACAGGTGAAAAACCTTATTCTTGATCAGTTTGTGAATACAAATCTATTCATAAAAGTAATTTAGTCAGGCACATGAAATCTCATACAGGCGAAAAACCTTATTCTTGTTCAGTTTGTGAATATGAAAGTATCCATAAAAGTAGTTTAGTCACACACATGAAATCTCATACAGGTGAAAAACCTTATTCTTGTTCAGTTTGTGAATACAAATCTATTCATAAAAGTAATTTAGTCAGGCACATGAAATCTCATACAGGTGAAAAACCTTATTCTTGTTCAGTTTGTGAATATGAATGTATCCATAAAAGTAGTTTAGTCACACACATGAAATCTCATACAGGTGAAAAACCTTATTCTTGTTCAGTTTGTGAATACAAATCTATTCATAAAAGTAATTTAGTCAGGCACATGAAATCTCATACAGGCGAAAAACCTTATTCTTGTTCAGTTTGGGAATACAAATCTATCCATAAAAGTAATTTAGTCAGGCACATGAAATCTCATACAGGTGAAAAACCTTATTCTTGTTCAGTTTGTGAATATAAATGTATCCGTAAAAGTGATTTAGTCAGGCACATGAAATCTCATACAGGCGAAAAACCTTATTCTTGTTCAGTTTGTGAATATGAAAGTATCCATAAAAGTAGTTTAGTCACACACATGAAATCTCATACAGGTGAAAAACCTTATTCTTGTTCAGTTTGTGAATACAAATCTATCCATAAAAGTAATTTAGTCAGGCACATGAAATCTCATACAGGCGAAAAACCTTATTCTTGTTCAGTTTGTGAATATGAAAGTATCCATAAAAGTAGTTTAGTCACACACATGAAATCTCATACAGGTGAAAAACCTTATTCTTGTTCAGTTTGTGAATACAAATCTATTCATAAAAGTAATTTAGTCAGGCACATGAAATCTCATACAGGTGAAAAACCTTATTCTTGTTCAGTTTGTGAATACAAATCTATTCATAAAAGTAATTTAGTCAGGCACATGAAATCTCATACAGGCGAAAAACCTTATTCTTGTTCAGTTTGTGAATACAAATCTATTCATAAAAGTAATTTAGTCAGGCACATGAAATCTCATACAGGCGAAAAACCTTATTCTTGTTCAGTTTGTGAATATGAAAGTATCCATAAAAGTAGTTTAGTCACACACATGAAATCTCATACAGGTGAAAAACCTTATTCTTGTTCAGTTTGTGAATACAAATCTATTCATAAAAGTAATTTAGTCAGGCACATGAAATCTCATACAGGTGAAAAACCTTATTCTTGTTCAGTTTGTGAATACAAATCTATTCATAAAAGTAATTTAGTCAGGCACATGAAATCTCATACAGGTGAAAAACCTTATTCTTGTTCAGTTTGTGAATACAAATCTATTCATAAAAGTAATTTAGTCAGGCACATGAAATCTCATACAGGCGAAAAACCTTATTCTTGTTCAGTTTGTGAATATGAAAGTATCCATAAAAGTAGTTTAGTCACACACATGAAATCTCATACAGGTGAAAAACCTTATTCTTGTTCAGTTTGTGAATACAAATCTATGCATAAAAGTAATTTAGTCAGGCACATGAAATCTCATTCAGGTGAAAAACCTTATTCTTGTTCAGTTTGTGAATATGAATGTATCCATAAAAGTAGTTTAGTCACACACATGAAATCTCATACAGGTGAAAAACCTTATTCTTGTTCAGTTTGTGAATACAAATCTATTCATAAAAGTAATTTAGTCAGGCACATGAAATCTCATACAGGCGAAAAACCTTATTCTTGTTCAGTTTGTGAATACAAATCTATCCATAAAAGTAATTTAGTCAGGCACATGAAATCTCATACAGGTGAAAAACCTTATTCTTGTTCAGTTTGTGAATACAAATCTATTCATAAAAGTAATTTAGTCAGGCACATGAAATCTCATACAGGTGAAAAACCTTATTCTTGTTCAGTTTGTGAATACAAATCTATTCATAAAAGTAATTTAGTCAGGCACATGAAATCTCATACAGGCGAAAAACCTTATTCTTGTTCAGTTTGTGAATATGAAAGTATCCATAAAAGTAGTTTAGTCACACACATGAAATCTCATACAGGTGAAAAACCTTATTCTTGTTCAGTTTGTGAATACAAATCTATTCATAAAAGTAATTTAGTCAGGCACATGAAATCTCATACAGGTGAAAAACCTTATTCTTGTTCAGTTTGTGAATATGAATGTATCCATAAAAGTAGTTTAGTCACACACATGAAATCTCATACAGGTGAAAAACCTTATTCTTGTTCAGTTTGTGAATACAAATCTATTCATAAAAGTAATTTAGTCAGGCACATGAAATCTCATACAGGCGAAAAACCTTATTCTTGTTCAGTTTGTGAATACAAATCTATCCATAAAAGTAATTTAGTCAGGCACATGAAATCTCATACAGGTGAAAAACCTTATTCTTGTTCAGTTTGTGAATATGAATGTATCCATAAAAGTAGTTTAGTCACACACATGAAATCTCATACAGGTGAAAAACCTTATTCTTGTTCAGTTTGTGAATACAAATCTATTCATAAAAGTAATTTAGTCAGGCACATGAAATCTCATACAGGTGAAAAACCTTATTCTTGTTCAGTTTGTGAATACAAATCTATTCATAAAAGTAATTTAGTCAGGCACATGAAATCTCATACAGGTGAAAAACCTTATTCATGTTCAGTTTGTGAATACAAATCTATTCATAAAAGTAATTTAGTCAGGCACATGAAATCTCATACAGGCGAAAAACCTTATTCTTGTTCAGTTTGTGAATATGAAAGTATCCATAAAAGTAGTTTAGTCACACACATGAAATCTCATACAGGTGAAAAACCTTATTCTTGTTCAGTTTGTGAATACAAATCTATTCATAAAAGTAATTTAGTCAGGCACATGAAATCTCATACAGGGGAAAAACCTTATTCTTGTTCAGTTTGTGAATATGAATGTATCCATAAAAGTAGTTTAGTCACACACATGAAATCTCATACAGGTGAAAAACCTTATTCTTGTTCAGTTTGTGAATACAAATCTATTCATAAAAGTAATTTAGTCAGGCACATGAAATCTCATACAGGCGAAAAACCTTATTCTTGTTCAGTTTGTGAATACAAAAATTATCCATAAAAGTAATTTAGTCAGGCACATGAAATCTCATACAGGTGAAAAACCTTATTCTTGTTCAGTTTGTGAATACAAATCTATTCATAAAAGTAATTTAGTCAGGCAAATGAAATCTCATACAGGTGAAAAACCTTATTCTTGTTCAGTTTGTGAATACAAATCTATTCATAAACGTAATTTAGTCAGGCACATGAAATCTCATACAGGTGAAAAACCTTATTCTTGTTCAGTTTGTGAATACAAATCTATTCATAAAAGTAATTTAGTCAGGCACATGAAATCTCATACAGGCGAAAAACCTTATTCTTGTTCAGTTTGTGAATATGAAAGTATCCATAAAAGTAGTTTAGTCACACACATGAAATCTCATACAGGTGAAAAACCTTATTCTTGTTCAGTTTGTGAATACAAATCTATTCATAAAAGTAATTTAGTCAGGCACATGAAATCTCATACAGGTGAAAAACCTTATTCTTGTTCAGTTTGTGAATATGAATGTATCCATAAAAGTAGTTTAGTCACACACATGAAATCTCATACAGGTGAAAAACCTTATTCTTGTTCAGTTTGTGAATACAAATCTATTCATAAAAGTAATTTAGTCAGGCACATGAAATCTCATACAGGCGAAAAACCTTATTCTTGTTCAGTTTGTGAATACAAATCTATCCATAAAAGTAATTTAGTCAGGCACATGAAATCTCATACAGGCGAAAAACCTTATTCTTGTTCAGTTTGTGAATACAAATCTATCCATAAAAGTAATTTAGTCAGGCACATGAAATCTCATACAGGTGAAAAACCTTATTCTTGTTCAGTTTGTGAATACAAATCTATCAATAAAAGTAGTTTAGTCACACACGTGAAATCCCATACAGGTGAAAAACCTTATTCTTGTTCAGTTTGTGAATACAAATCTATTCATAAAAGTAATTTAGTTAGGCATATGAAATCTCATACAGGTGAAAAACCTTATTCTTGTTCAGTTTGTGAATATGAATGTATCCATAAAAGTAGTTTAGTCACACACATGAAATCTCATACAGGTGAAAAACCTTATTCTTGTTCAGTTTGTGAATACAAATCTATTCATAAAAGTAATTTAGTCAGGCACATGAAATCTCATACAGGCGAAAAACCTTATTCTTGTTCAGTTTGTGAATATGAAAGTATCCATAAAAGTAGTTTAGTCACACACATGAAATCTCATACAGGTGAAAAACCTTATTCTTGTTCATTTTGTGAATACAAATCTATTCATAAAAGTAATTTAGTCAGGCACATGAAATCTCATACAGGTGAAAAACCTTATTCTTGTTCAGTTTGTGAATACAAATCTATTCATAAAAGTAATTTAGTCAGGCACATGAAATCTCATACAGGTGAAAAACCTTATTCTTGTTCAGTTTGTGAATACAAATCTATTCATAAAAGTAATTTAGTCAGGCACATGAAATCTCATACAGGCGAAAAACCTTATTCTTGTTCAGTTTGTGAATATGAAAGTATCCATAAAAGTAGTTTAGTCACACACATGATATCTCATACAGGTGAAAAACCTTATTCTTGTTCAGTTTGTGAATACAAATCTATTCATAAAAGTAATTTTAGTCAGGCACATGAAATCTCATACAGGTGAAAAACCTTATTCTTGTTCAGTTTGTGAATACAAATCTATCCATAAATGTAATTTAGTCAGGCACATGAAATCTCATACAGGTGAAAAACCTTATTCTTGTTCAGTTTGTGAATACAAATCTATTCATAAAAGTAATTTAGTCAGGCACATGAAATCTCATACAGGCGAAAAACCTTATTCTTGTTCAGTTTGTGAATATGAAAGTATTCATAAAAGTAGTTTAGTCACACACATGAAATCTCATACAGGTGAAAAACCTTATTCTTGTTCAGTTTGTGAATACAAATCTATCCATAAAAGTAATTTAGTCAGGCACATGAAATCTCATACAGGCGAAAAACCTTATTCTTGTTCAGTTTGTGAATATGAAAGTATCCATAAAAGTAGTTTAGTCACACACATGAAATCTCATACAGGTGAAAAACCTTATTCTTGTTCAGTTTGTGAATACAAATCTATTCATAAAAGTAATTTAGTCAGGCACATGAAATCTCATACAGGTGAAAAACCTTATTCTTGTTCAGTTTGTGAATACAAATCTATTCATAAAAGTAATTTAGTCAGGCACATGAAATCTCATACAGGCGAAAAACCTTATTCTTGTTCAGTTTGTGAATACAAATCTATTCATAAAAGTAATTTAGTCAGGCACATGAAATCTCATACAGGCGAAAAACCTTATTCTTGTTCAGTTTGTGAATATGAAAGTATCCATAAAAGTAGTTTAGTCACACACATGAAATCTCATACAGGTGAAAAACCTTATTCTTGTTCAGTTTGTGAATACAAATCTATTCATAAAAGTAATTTAGTCAGGCACATGAAATCTCATACAGGTGAAAAACCTTATTCTTGTTCAGTTTGTGAATACAAATCTATTCATAAAAGTAATTTAGTCAGGCACATGATATCTCATACAGGTGAAAAACCTTATTCTTGTTCAGTTTGTGAATACAAATCTATTCATAAAAGTAATTTAGTCAGGCACATGAAATCTCATACAGGCGAAAAACCTTATTCTTGTTCAGTTTGTGAATATGAAAGTATCCATAAAAGTAGTTTAGTCACACACATGAAATCTCATACAGGTGAAAAACCTTATTCTTGTTCAGTTTGTGAATACAAATCTATTCATAAAAGTAATTTTAGTCAGGCACATGAAATCTCATACAGGTGAAAAACCTTATTCTTGTTCAGTTTGTGAATATAAATGTATCCGTAAAAGTGATTTAGTCACACACATGAAATCTCATACAGGTGAAAAACCTTATTCTTGTTCAGTTTGTGAATATAAAGCTATCCAGAATAGTAATTTTTGTATTAAGTGCGCAAAATGAGTGTTTTTTTTATGGCACGTGAGAATGTCAATTTTCGCCGAAACTGTTAGGTCGAGGCAGAAAAGTCATTCAAACGCGCCATAAAAACACGAATTTTGCCACGAAATACAAACAGCGTTTTTTCTACAGCCGTCAAAAAAATAATAAAAGAATAATTTCTAGAAATAAAATACGAACATTAATTTGCTAACATAATATGTAGCCACCTAATGTGTTGTAACTAAGGAAATGGTGTAATTAACCGTTTTTTCACTGCTAGCCGGAAGATATATTATTTTTTTACGTGTTAAAAAAAGTTAAACTTTGCGTACCTATAGCGATGCATAAATGTTACGTTTTTTTGGCGGCTGTAGAAAAAAGTAATTTAGTCACACACTTGAAAACTCATACAGGTCAAAAAATCTTATTCGTGTTCAGTTTTAGAATACAAATCTATCTATAAAAGTAATTTAGTCACAAACATGAAATCTCGTACAGGTGAAAAACCTTATTCTTGTTCAGTTTGTGAATATAAATCTATCCGGAAAACTAGTTTAGTCAAGCACATGAAATCTCATACAGGTGAAAAACCTTATTCTTGTTCAGTTTGTGAATATAAATGTATCCGTAAAAGTGATTTAGTCACACACATGAAATCTCATACAGGTGAAAAACCTTATTCTTGTTCAGTTTGTGAATATAAATCTATCCGGAAAACTAGTTTAGTCAAGCACATGAAATCTCATACAGGTGAAAAACCCTATTCTTGTTCAGTTTGTGAATACAAATCTATTCATAAAAGTAATTTAGTCAGGCACATGAAATCTCATACAGGCGAAAAACCTTATTCTTGTTCAGTTTGTGAATACAAATCTATCCATAAAAGTAATTTAGTCAGGCACATGAAATCTCATACAGGTGAAAAACCTTATTCTTGTTCAGTTTGTGAATACAAATCTATCAATAAAAGTAGTTTAGTCACACACGTGAAATCCCATACAGGTGAAAAACCTTATTCTTGTTCAGTTTGTGAATACAAATCTATCAATAAAAGTAGTTTAGTCACACACATGAAATCCCATACAGGTGAAAAACCTTATTCTTGTTCAGTTTGTGATTACAAATCTATCCATAAAAGTAATTTAGTCACACACATGAAATCTCATACAGGTGAAAAACCTTATACTTGTTCAGTTTGTGAATACAAATCTATCCATAAAGGTAGTTTAGTCACACACATGAAATCTCACACAGGTGAAAAACCTTATTCTTGTTCAGTTTGTGAATACAAATCTATCCATAAAAGTAATTTAGTCAGGCACATGAAATCTCATACAGGTGAAAAACCTTATTCTTGTTCAGTTTGTGAATACAAATCTATCAATAAAAGTAGTTTAGTCACACACATGAAATCCCATACAGGTGAAAAACCTTATTCTTGTTCAGTTTGTGAATACAAATCTATCAATAGAAGTAGTTTAGTCACACACATGAAATCCCATACAGGTGAAAAACCTTATTCTTGTTCAGTTTGTGAATACAAATCTATCCATAAAAGTAATTTAGTCACACACATGAAATCTCATACAGGTGAAAAACCTTATTCTTGTTCAGTTTGTTACTATAGTACTGCAGTAAAACTTCATTTAGTTAGACATAGGTGGTCTCATACAGGCAACAAACTCTTTTCTTATGCTGTTTGTAAATATACAACAGCATAGAAAGATAATGTAGTTAAACAGATGCGGTCCCACACAGGTGAAACACCTTATTCATGCCCTGTTTGTGAGTAGTTAGACATATACAATCCAATACAGGTGACAAACCCTTTTCTGTTCTGTAAATAGGAATAGGACCACAGTAAAATCAGCTGTCACCATCGCATAATGTTAATGTCATGTTCCTTAGGTGCTTTTCTGATGCCAAACTCAAAATGCACTAAACATGCGGCTGGATTGTAGGTACGAGTACCATTTTATTGACTTTTGCACGATCTGAGGCATGCACTGACTCGGCAACTAGATCGTGTAAAACTCCAGCTTTTCTGCATATAATGATAGACATTCTCACTGAACACGTATAATGTCTGTAGCTACATACATTTTAAAATATCCTAACTAAACGAATCGCCCTGTAGAATAGTCACACCTAAAACTAAACTGAAAACCCAAGAACCAAAATATAAGCAATTTAAGATTTGTAAATATGGCAACGTTACAGATAAAATGCACAGATTAATACATAGATAGACCTGATGTTCATATACACTGGCATGCTAGATAAAATAATATTATTCTCTAGGACAATGGTTCTCAACCTTTTTTCTTGGCGCACCCCCTAGCATATTAGGTGTTTCTCAATCGCCCCTAAAGACTATTGTATGTAAGTATACATAGTGTAATTTTTATTTTTGCAAAATAAAAAATCTTTATTACGATTGTGGTGTTATTTTACAAAAATAATAATAAAATTTACAATAAACACATTTGTTTGTTAATTTAAATCACAAAAATGCTAACAGTACTTGTATATACTTTAGCGTTTCTTGTATTTCAAAATGCATGGGGTCTATCCTCTCTATCTACCCTATACTGAATTGCTTAAAGAATCTAATTTCTTAAGTTTAGAAAAACGAAGAACTTTGCAGTCATGCATATTTATATTCAAATTACTTAGATCGACTGTAGATTGTGATACCCTTTTATCGGAGCTGCATTTTCATGTACCCTCACACAACTCTAGGAATTCATTTGTTTTTTCAATCCCGAATTACAGAACGAATTATGCCTATAATTTGCCAATGATGCGTATGTGTTCGATTTGTAACAACTTTTCGGAGGTAGATATTTATCACTGCAGTTTAAAACAATTTAAGTTTTATGTAAATAGAGCAATAGCTCGTTAAACGCATGCCATTATATTTTATTTACAATTTATTTATTCTTTATTTTGTTTTGTACGTACTTTAGCAACTAGTTAATATATAGTTCTTTTTTTATTCCTTACTTTACAAGTTTGTAACATATTTATCTAATAGTTTTATCAATTATAGATGTGTTAAAATTACAGCTGTTTTTTTAATTATTTCATTTGTAGAAAAATTCTTGTCATCTAATTGTTTAAATGTAACATAAATCAATGAATTTTGTAAAAATATATTTCGACTTAAAAAGTCTTCTTCAGTTTACATCTTTTTAAAATTTTCTGTAAGTTAAAATACATTATTAGATTGTTAAAATCACAAATTATGACAGTAGGAGAGTGACCGAAGTTCTAAAAAAACCTCAATAATGCAGAACGTACCTTTTTAGTCAATTGTTCCAGTTATATATTAGTCCTTGTTATTTTATTAATAATTCTTATATTCAAATTAGCAGTATCCCATCATGGATTATTATCAATACTTACTTCCTATTGAAAAAGAATATTAAAATTATTTAAACTGTAATTAAAATAAACTTACTATGTTTCAAGGAGTTTAGAATTATAAGATTTTTAATTTACTAGCACAAATGGTTAAGGAAAATCATATCCGTTTTGTTGTAGTTTAATATTTTCAAATGTGCAGAAACACGTTGACATCCTCAGCGAAATAATGGAAGAGTTGGAGTTTGGGTTTCTTATTAATTATGAAACATTAACTATTGTATCTGAAAACAAGGAGTAACTATTGTAGTTTAAGTTTTATCTAATTAAAATACTTTATAACTTACTATTGATCTAAATTTTAGTATTTTATTTTCGAATGGTAGTAAATTAAAAATCTTATAATTCTAAACTCCTTGAAACATAGTAAGTTCATTTTAATTACATTTTGAGGTTAAATAATTTTAATATTCTTTTTCAATAGGGAAGTAAGCATTGATAATAATCCATGATGGGATACTGCTAATTTGAATATAAGAATTATTAATAAAATAACAAGGACTAATATATAACTGGAACAATTAACTAAAAAGGTACGTTTTGCATTATTGAGTTGTTTAGAACTTTGTTCACTCTCCTACTGTCATAATTTGTGATTTTAACAATCTAATAATGTATTTTAACTTTGAGAAAATTTTAAAAAGATGTAAACTGAAGAAGACTTTTTAAGTCGAAATATATTTTTACAATATTCATTGATTTATGTTACATTTAAACAATTAGCTGACAAGAAGAGCAGTTCAATTATATGCCCAGAAATACTCCGAACGTGTTATTCCAAGCTTAAAAATATTTGCAAGATCAGAACGCAATTTACATGGAAATAACGAGGCATTTTCTTCTCGAAAGGGAAGAAAAATTGTTAAACGGGTCAATTCTGACAATATGCCACTGTTTTGTAGTATTTTGAAGACCATCCAAGTAATTCGATTCGGCAAGCCTGTCGCGAATCGAATTTAAAATATAATTCGGTACGAAAAATTTTGAAAGAAAATAGTTATCACGATTATAAACTTCACAACTTAGAACACTTGTCAGATAAACATCAACAACGAAGAATTAATTATGTTGCCCAAGTGATGGAAAACTTAGAGATTAATGACAATCGATTTTTTCAGCATGTGTTGTGGACAGACGGAAGCCGTTTTGTTAGTAACGGTATGCCCAATAAAAAAAATGAACATTTTTGGGCTACTGAAAATCTACATTTTGTCAATCCGATTAATAACCAAGGACACTTCGGAATTAACGTTTGGTGTGGTATTATTAATGGGCATTTGATTAGTCCATATTTTTACGAAGAAATTTTACGTAGTGAGCGATATTTGCAATTTCTTCAAGAACAACTTCCTGTGCTTCTCGAAAATGTGCCATTACAGCTGCGAACAAACATGTGTTTCCAGCATGACGGAGCTCCACCGCATAAAGCAAGAATTGTTCAACAATATTTAAATGAAACTTATGGAGAAAATTGGATAGGTATAAATGGACCGATACAGTGGGCGTCTAAATCACCGGACTTGACCCAACTAGACTTCTTCTTGTGGGGAACTTTGAAAAATAAAGTTTACAGAACACCATCTGTTAACCTGGAACATTTAAAAGAAAAAATCAGAAATGCTTGCGATGAACTATCCAGAGAAATGTTACGTAAGGCTTTAGTGAGAGAAGTAAGGCAAAGATTGGATAAGTGTTTAGAATTAGGAGGTGGTTACACTGGAAATTTGTTGTAGTGATTGCTCTCATACTGTGTTTCTTTCTGAGGTAATAATAGTAACATATTATGTGTTTTTTAATGTTAAATTAATAATTAATACCGATTAATAATAATAATTAATAATTTTTAATTATTGACAGATTGCTATTTGTTTTCAAAGGCTACTTGTTTAAATCGTGACGATTGCGAATTTTTCATAATCCTTTTTTTTACACATTTGCTTATAATTTTTTAATGGAAGAAGATAGCAAATTTTTTTCTTCAGAGAATGTGTTCAGAAAAATTAGCTCTTTCTAAATATGCCAAAATAGAGGTATGTTTCTGGGAAAAAATCGATGACGTCATTACTTTAATTTCCAAATATGGAAAAATTGCCAAAGTTGACTTAAAATGGACCTTACTCAATTCCATTTAAGAACCTCTTTTCAGATTTTTTCTATCGTTTTTCCTTTTCTTATAATAGAGCCGAGACATCGAGTTTCGCTCACCCTGTACATTCCTTTATTCTATTTCGTCGCTGCTCTCCATCTATTTCTGTCCCTTGCTATGTTCTCAGCCTGGTTCCATGTTAGCCCCTTTCCCTTCAATAGTTCTTCCACTTCCTTATCCCACGTCATATTGGTCTGTCTTTCTTTCTTTTTCCGGTGGTCTTTGCTTCCCATACTTGTCTAACTTGTCTTTCTTCAGGTAATCTTTTCATATGTCCCCACCACCGCAACTGAGCCTTCTCTGTGTACTTCCTGGCACTCTCTGTTTTCAGTCTTTCTCTAATTTCATCGTTGCATATGTTGTCCATTACCGTTACGTTTGCTACTCTTCTCAGATACCTACTTCATTTCCAGTACCTGTATTTTTGTATGTAATTTCTCTGTTAGTACCCATGTTTCGCTTCCGTATAGTAACGTCGGCAAGTAATATATGGTTTTGTATATTGTCCTTTTTGTTTTGTTGCTAATTTCTTTTTTGTTTCAATTTGTGGTATCCCACCTCCATCTTCTTACTTTTACTGCTGACATTTTTTATTATTTCGTCCATAAAAGTAATGAGAAGTAGTGGGCTAAGGTTGCCTCCTTGTCTAACTCCCTTCGTTGTTCTGAATCTATTAGTCTCTCTGTTGTCTTTTCTGGCTATATTTTCTGTTTTCTTATACAGTGATTTAATGGCTTCTATCAAATTATTTGCAATACCATTTCTCTCTAGCACATCCCATATTTTTTGTCTCCACCTAATTGAAGACCTTATACAGGTCAACAAAAAACATATCTACTTCCCTGTTATAGGGTAGCGATTTCTCTATTACATTTCTAATTGTAAATATATGATCCTGGGTACAGTGTCCAGGTCTAAATCCACTTTGTGCCTCATGCAGTTTTTCCTCTACTACCTTTCTAAGCCTTCCTTCCAGGATAATCTCGTATACCTTGCTGGCTGCGCATAACAATGAAAGTCTACGGTAATTCGAGCAATCTGTACGATTTTCCTTTTTGTAGATTACCCCGTGTGGGGTTGCTAGATCTCCCATCGGGCGCCTTCCCAGGTGGCGGATAGGGGAACGCCTGTCAGATATGGCAGGTACCGGGGAAATAAAATACCCGGGGCGGACCAAAAGTAGCAGGATAGAAGGGGGGCAATTTCCCTGGAGGATCTAATGGTCCCTGTGACCCAAAACTGAATGCCGGTAGCAGGGTATCCAGTAGGGTATGGAGGCGGAGATCAGAAGATCGGAACGGCAACATAACGCATAACTGTAGGCGCCCTTAGAACTAGGACAACGGCTACAGCACTGCGATCGGACAGGCAAACGGGAAACCATCCGATTAGCGTATCCCATGAGAACATTATGATCAGATGCAAAGTACGATGCCAAGCGACCCGACTAGCAATCGGCGCCAGACTGAGTCCAGGTCAACTGGTGAGAAATCGGCAACTGGGCATGCTGATGTGTGCAAACAGGCATCGCATGGAAAATTGGATACTGCAAGGCAATACCTTAAAATAAGAGAAGATCTAACAATCGCCACCTGGAACGTGCGAGGGTTACTCCAAGCGGGAAAACTACACATAGAAGAAAGAGAACTGGGTAGAGAAAATATACAAATATGTGGAGTAACTGAAACTCACTGGAAGGATAAAGGACATTTCGAAACAAAAGACAGTCTCATATATATATCAGGAGCTAATGAGACAGGAAGGAATGGTGTCGCATTCCTAATAAACAAATCAATGGCAAAATACGTAGAATCATACAATCCTATAAGTGACCGCCTAATTCAGATAACTATAAAAGCAAAACCAACAAAACTACATGTTTTGCTAGTCTATATGCCAACAAAAGACGCGCCGGACGAGGAAATGGAAGAAATGTTTAGGGAAATAGAACAGATCACATCTAATATACCCAACAAAGAAATCCTGATAGTGATGGGAGATTTTAACTCCAAGGTGGGAAACACACAAAATGATAACCACTTAAGAAGGAATATAGGAAAGTATGGGCTTGGAAAGCGTAACGAAAGAGGAGAACGACTTATACAGTTTTTTACTGACAATGACCTCACCATAATGAACACGATATTCGAACAACATCCACAAAGACTGTCCACCTGGATTGCGCCAAACAAAAAATACAAAAATCAAATCGACTACGTCTTAATAACAGCGAGATGGAGGATGTCGGTCACTATAGTGAAGGAAAAACCAGGGGCACAATGCGGGTCAGATCATAAACTTTTACGAGCTAATGTCAAAATAAAATTACACACGACTAAAAGGAATGACAAAATAAACAAACTAGAAGCACCCGACAAAGAGAAACTGATACAAGGATTAAGAGCACACAAGGAACCTCAAGGGAACCGGATGAAATATGGCAAGAAACGAAGACATGGATCATAAAGGCGACAGAGACATGTAGCCCAGAGGAAAGAAAAACGAAACAAAAGCACTGGATGTCAAACGAAACAATCCAGAGAATAGAAGACAGAAGAGAAGTCGACAAAGCAAACCTACCGAAAAATGAAAAAGAAATAAAAATGAAACAAGTAAATCTAAGCATTAAACGCTTATGCAGCAGAGACAAAAACAACCATATACATGAACTGTGTAATGAAATAGAGAAGCATGCAGCACGTGATGAGCCACACGAGCTACACAAGAAAATAAAATATCTCACACGCGAGTTCAAACTAAACACGCAGGTTATACAGGACGAAAATGGTAATACAGTAAGAACGGCAGAGGGAATAGCGGAAGCATGGAGACAGTACTGCTGCAACCTGTTCAATGATACCCACGACCATATAACAACACAAGGATTCCAGCAATATGAGCATGAGCCGAATATCTTAAGATCAGAAGTAGAAAGCGATACAGAAGATCAGCAATCGAAAAGCTCCCGGCGTAGATGGAATAACAGCAGAGACCATAAAAGCAATGGGGGAAATCGGCATCAACATAATACACAAATTATGCGAAAAAGTTTGGCGACAGGAAACTGGCCACAGGAATGGTGCGAATCGATATTTGTGCCCATATATAAGAAAGGAACACCGATGAAATGTGAAAATTACAGAACAATTGCACTCATACCACACATCACCAAGGTAGTGCTCACAATATTAAATGAACGACTAAAGTCACACCTCTTCCCTCAAATCTCCGAGGAACAGACCGGATTCATTCCTGGCAAGGACACGCGAGAGCAAATATTGAACACGAGACAACTCGCTGAAAAGGCTCGCGAAGTAAATGTCGAGAGGTACCTATGCTTCGTAGACTGCCACAAGGCTTTCGACTCCGTGGAGTGGAACAAGCTGTGGACAATATTAATCGAAGTGGGCACACCCCCACACTTGGTTGCACTAATTAGAAATTTATACGAGAAAAATAATGCAAAAGTCAGAGTTAACAATGTCTACTCACAACCTTTTAAAGCCAAAGCAGGAGTTAGATAAGGGTGCATCCTCTTGCGTCTTCTATTTAACATATATACCGAGCACATAATGCGCACAGTACTAGAAGAATGGGAAGGAGGAGTGACCATCGGAGGAGGTCGGATTAGCAACTTAAGATACGCCGACGACACTCTTATCATAGCTGCGAAGGAGACTGAACTTCAGACCATCATGAACAGACTAATCAACCACAGCAAAGCGTATGGATTGGAGATAAATAAAACTAAAACCAAAGTGATGATTATAGATAGAAGAAACAACAACCAGAACCATATCCAAAATATAGCGAATTATGAAGTAGTGCAACAATTCCAATATCTTGGCTCCACAATAAAGAACACAGGGGAATCGGAACCAGAAATCAGAAGGCGGCTAGCGATTGCACGCACAGCAGTCACAAAGCTCACGAAAGTATGGAAAGACACAGCCATAACGAAGAACACCAAAAAAAGACTATTGCACGCATTAATATTTCCAATAGCAACCTACGCTGCTGAAACGTGGACTACCAAGAAAGCAGACAAGAAAAGAATTGATGCCTTTGAAATGTGGGCCTATAGGCAGATCTTACGCATACCCTGGACGGCCCACTGAACAAACAAATCCGTTTTGGAAGACCTCCAGATCGAACAACGGCTAAGCACAACCATAGCCCAGTCATATTTACGATATTTCGGACACATTAACAGACGCACCAATGACATGGAATCTTTAGTAGTCCAAGGCAGAATGGAGGGATCCAGACCGAGAGGCAGATCGCCCATGGGATGGAAGGACCAACTAAAGGCACTGACAGGTCTAACACTACACGAAGCCATCCACTCGGCCCAGGATAAAACGTCCTGGAAAGAAACTATCAAGTCCATAAAGTAGCCAGACCATAATGTCACCATGCCCCTTTGAGGGGCCTAAGGAATGAGGAGGAGGAGATTGGAACTATTATGGACGTTTTCCAGTCTTTGGGTACTGTTAGAATTGCCCATGCTTCTTTAATAATTGCATGTAGTAGTATCATTCCATCTTCTCCCATACATTTTAATAATTCTCCTTTTAAGCCGCTACTCTTTGTGCTTTCCCGTTTTTCAGTTTACCTATCGCTTTATTTACTTCTTCTAGTTGTATATTGTCACTCATTTCTTCTAGTTGTGTATTGGCACTTCCTTCTCCTGGTCTTATTGCGTTTTGTTCCGTTTCTGCTTCCTCTCCGCTTATGTCAGCTCCTTCTAGCATGTCCTGAAAATACGGTTTCCATCTATCCATATCTTCAATTTCTTTAGTAATTATGTTTCCTCCTTTGTCCATAATGTGCCTCAACCCTTGTTTTTCTCTTTTGTTTCTCATATTCTTGAGAACTCTATAGAAAAGCTTGTAATTTGATTTACTATCTTTTTCCATCTTTATCCCGAAATCTTTCCATTCCTTGGCTTTTTCTATTTTGATCTTCTCCTTTGCCAACCGTCTCGCTGCTTTATAATTTTCATATGCTTCTTCCCTTTTTTGTTGTAGGTATGCTCTCCACGGTGTCTTTCTTATTTTGATCAAATTTCTGACTTCCCTGCTCCACCAACTTGTTGTCTTCTTGGATCCTCTTGTTATGGCTAAACCGCAAGCTTTGGTGCCAGCCGCGTAGATGATTTCCTTGAATTTCAACCATTTGCCCTCTATTGTCAAGTTTTGCCATTCATCTGCTGTACCCTGTACCTCCTTCGTGATCCATTTGGCAAACTCCTTTCTTGTCCGTTGTTCTTGTAGTTTGTATGTCTTGATGGTTTTTGTTTCTTTCTTACTGAGCTCCCCCACTTCCCTCCCCCATTCTTTTGTCTCGTTGTTTTTTATTGTCGCTACTAGTAGATAGTGGTCTGTTGATAGTTCGGCACCCCTATATACCCTTACGTCTTGAATGCTTCTTTTGTTTGTTTTCTTTGTAATAACATAGTCTATAGTTGATCTTTCATTTCTTCCTGGTTCCACCCTAGTGTATTTATGACTATCCTTATGTTGGTAGATGGAATTTTGAATCACCAGTCCATTTTAAATGCAAAAATCTATTAGTTTATCCCCATTCGTGTTTCTTGTGTTCTCCCCGTAGCTGCCCATGACTCCGTGTCTTCCTGCAGTGTCATTCCTTATTCTGCTATTGAAATCCCCAGTAAGTATAGTTGGGTTGTTTGCTTCTTCATATACCGTTTGTAGCTCTTCCCAGAATTGTTGCTTTTCATTCTTCGTGTCATTTTTTCCCGGTCCATATGCTATTATTACATCCATTTTTTCAGAGTTATTTGACACAAACTGACGCAAAACCTAGCCTGCTAACCTCGAATTTGACATAGACTTACAGTGCCACCAATGACATGTAAGCAGTCTATGTCAAATTCGAGGTGCTAATGCAATAGGGATCCAATTAGCTTTATAAATCGTATTTTGGGTTGCATTTTTACCTGGTCAGGCTCGTCATCTTACGTGAATAACTCTGTATATTGTCGATTAATAAAATTAATTTTAAAATTTGACATTTCGAATCTGTCAGATTATATTTTTCGTGTAAATTATTGATATAAGGGTAATAAAACCTAAATTAAACCTAAAATAGTTGAACCGAAAATTGAAAATACAAAGAAACCATCGGACATGCGGTATAACGAGCAGTCACAACAATTAATTTTGAATGTTATGCGTTTTTTATGAAGAGTACGACAATATTAATAATGGTAAACCAACAATTTCACCCTCCAACGTTGTTCGCTGTGCTTCTCTTGCGTTAAATGTCTCGGAGAGCACAATTTACCGAAAATATGAGCCAGAAAGTGAAGAATGCAAAAACGGAAGTCGACGAAGCAGTCAAGAACTCCCAAGGGCACTACAGGGAATTTATTTTAATAGTTAACATAAGCGTTTCGTTTCTATGCCACAATTTAATCATACAGGTCATTTCCATAGTTACAAAGGAGACCGAGCGTGTATTTTACGAGTTAACATAGGAATTATTACTTGTCAAAAAGACAATTAAAAGTTATCCTAATGTATACCACTGAAGAAAAGGTACAACACACAAGTTGTTCCTACGTATCTACTTCTTAGTTGCATACCTACATTCCGGTAACAAAATTAAAGTTTCTTATTAGCAAGTACCTAATTCAAACTCGTATGTTAACTCGTAAAATAAACGCTCTAACATATTGATTTTATTGGTAATTATGGAAGTGACCTGTATGATTAAATTCTGACATAGAAACGAAACTGCTATGTTAACCATTAAAATAAATTCACTGTATATAAAATGTATGTAGCTAAAAAATTTGTAACCATGGAAAGCCTAAAGAAGCGCTTGATTGAAGAATCTGGAGGAGATTTTTCATATTCAGTTTCTTCCCTAAATAGGTGGTGCAAGCAAATAGGCTTCAAGTGACAAAAATCAAGCATTAGGTTCTGTAACAGAAATTGGCAACTGGACTTAACATTTGCTATACTCAGCATATGTTTAATGTAGCAGCCAACGAATCTTTATTATATTTACATTCTACGACACGTCATATTTTCTTTAACATGTAAAATTAGTTTAATTTCGTATAAGAGAAAAAAATCGTAGCAATCTAGTTTTAGAAATTGGCAGATGTCATGATAACCTACAAAAGGAAATGTCATTTATTACTTTAAAATTGCATTTTTAAGAATCGACATACGCAACGTCACTAGACTATCACGTGACTTCGAATGGGTATAAATATGACTATAGATCTGACTTAATCTTACCCGAACATAGATTAAAACAGTCGAGCAAACTGATGGTAGGAATTAAAATGTATAATGCTTTGCCGCATACCGTGCGCATATTGAACATAAACCAGTTCAAAAAATATAAAAAATGTATTAAAGTGCAATTGTTTATATTCACTTGACGAATTTTTTACAATAAGTTGCTGTCAATAGTTGTACAATTTAAATGTGTTGATATTTATATTATTGTATTTGTATGAAGATTCCAGAAATTAATATATTAAATGGATAATAAATTATTATTATTAATATTATTATTACTCCCGGTACGATAGTATCTCGCCCTAATTAACTATGTGCGAATTCGAACCACTCCATCTCCCCCTGAGCAATAGTCGTTCAACTATCTGTTGCAGCACAGTTGAGGCGTGATTAGGGTGAGCTTTGCCTTTCTGATGATTAATGTGTTTTAACGCGCATTTAGCCTGTAACACATTTTCAGCAGAAGAGCGAATGCCATAGCCACTAGGCTATGGCGTCTCACTTCCTTCAAACTATATTATATTGTTTCGTTACTATCGCATGCATCATGTAAACATTGCATTGCTATAGCGTCTCGAAAATAATTTATACACATTTGTGTGATTTGGATATCTTTAAATAAAGGCTGTGTCTAGGCCAGCTCCAGAGTGCACGCAATTTTTAGTATTGGGTGCACTCCAACCGTGTTTTAATCCATTGTCCTTATAGAGTATTACAACAATAACAAGGACTGCATATAATCTAACAAGTTCGATGGGCTTAAGCTGATTTGTAATGCACCAGCGCCGGAGGCGCGAATTCGCGTTCGTAGTTTTTTATTACAAAGCTTCTATGGCCCGAAACTATCTTTTCTGATGTAAATTAGTGGGTAATTTAAAATAACCAACGTTTGAGCGCCTCGTGTTCTAGCTTTTAAGAATTGTAAGCCGTTGTCAATGCGTTTTCAAGTAACGATACACATTCGATGTGTGTCTGTCGCGCTTAGTGGACGTGCACGCTTCACGCTGAAATTATTATTTTATAAATCACAAAATTACCACGTTGCGAGCTAATCATCAACATGACAACCAGAAGTCGTAGCAAGGAGACCCCCGTGGATAGTAGCGATGTCCTTGTACAGAAGATCGTGAGTGAAATGCTCCAGAGCAGCTTATTTACGGAGAAACTTATCCTAATAATCAACACCTGTTTAACGACACAAATGGAAGAGATACTGAAAAAGTAGCAAAATAAAATATCTCATTTGGAGCAAAAGGTATATCATCTGGAACGACAACTCGAAAAATCTAACTTAGACACCGACGAAATTCTGCATGCCCACGAGCAGTGCAGCAGAAAAAACAATCTTCGAATTTTTGGACTCCCCGAAAGTGCCGACGAAGATACCGATAACGTTGTCATCAAGATGTGCAAAGATAATATAGGCATCGAATTGTCCAGGTCTTCAATTGATATTAGCCACCGCCTCACAGTGGGTGGCTTTTAGAGATTTCTGGCTAAAAGTAGAAATGATTGAATTTTAACGACTTGCAGGAAATACCTAAATTACTGCGTAATTAGTAAGAATAAAGGTCATTATTGAAGAGGGAAATCATCATAAACCCACTTTTCACTCTGCAACCTTTGGAACGAAGACGTGTGTAAGTCTGTAGTTGTACAGTGAAATTTTAGTGTTCTTGTGATTGTGATTTTTTAAACTTTAAGTTAAAAATTAGCCATGTCTGACAGAGAAAACGGTAAGGGTTATATTTTAGATAAATATTTGACTTTATATGGTAATATATGGCTTATGAATTAAAGCATATCATAAAAATCTGGTGTGATACACTCACACAACTTCCTTTTACAGGGATCTTATAATTAGTCAAAAATTTCATTTTTAATTTTTAACCATTTGTTAAAAATTTTCAAAAATTACAAGTTCTAAAAAAAAGGTACAAAATCGAGTGATAGTTGAAGAGACAAATTTTCTCTAGAATTTTAAGGTGAATTCAAAAATGTAATAATATACCGGGTGTTTTATTTAAAATAGGAGTTAATAAAAAAAATAGAAAAAAAAAACAAAAGAAACCCACTTTAGAAGTATTCAACTGGAAAATCACCTATCTCACATCAATACACATTAAAAATGTAAGAAAAATATAAAGTTTTAAAAAAATCGTTAGAGCCGTTTTTGAAAAAATCGAAAAAAACCGAAAAATCACAAGAGTAAACACCTACTTCCGGTTATGCGATTTTCTTCAAAAGCTTGCTGTCTCATCTACATAGTACACAAAACTTATATATGAAGTTTCAACGCCATACCTCTTTTTTTTGAGATATTCTGTTCACAGACAGACACACACACAGACAGACACACAGACAGACAGACCAATGAAAAAAAATATGTTTTTTGGGATCAGGGGACTGTAAAACGTGAAGATCCGTTGAAAACTCAATTTCGAATTTTTGGGGTGAATCCAATACTTCCTTTATAGTAAAAAGAAGTAAAAAAGGGGTATTGGGCCCCGCTCCGGTAAAAACAGCTACATTTAACTTTATTTTTTGATTTAAATTTTAGTTTGGCAAACTTCGACTTTGTTAAAAGAATATCTGTGTATATTAAAGTGTGGACTTTAATGTTTAGCTGCGCTTTTTGAAACCGTGACCTTTTAAACATATTGGTGCAGAGAAAAACCTCGCTTTTTAAGGAGTAATTGATACGATTGATCCAATTTAATTTATAAAGTGATTTACTTTTGACTATTTAAAAGTGTAATTTATACTTATAAACTAGACTGCGGAAGTTTAGGCAAATGCCGATATTATTTGTTAATAAATATTGATATAGGACTGATCTAGGACTGATATAGGACAAAAGTACCATCAGGTACACAAACCCCAATTTCATCTGATGTTGATGAATTTAGTACATCCATGTTTGAAAGTGATTCTAGTGAGGCACAAAGTGGCTATGAAAGTGATTATTGATTAACAATAAAAAATTTATTTTACAAAATAATATCATTTCGATTCAGATTTTGTAAAAAACATATTTTTTGTTCATTTTAATTTTGTTATTAAGTTGTATTGTTTTTTTATTTTTGGTACCATATATTTATTCGTTTTTGCAAAAAACATCCCGAATAAATCCATAAGTTTACAAACAGAATTTTGTGGTTTCCGAATTTTTTGTAGTTTTTATTTACTTTCAACCCCCTTAAAACCACTCTATTCATCAAGGCAATGTTTTCACTATTTTTACGTTAATTGTCATACTGAATACAATATGAATACTAAATTGCAGATTTTAATTCTAATATTTTGATTTCAACTCCCTTAAAACCACCCTATTTTACAAAAGCAATGTTTCCACTGTTTTTACATTAACTGTAAGGTTGCATTTAAAACGAACCCCAAATTTCAGATTTTAATTCAGTTCTTTTGATTTCAACCCCCATAAAACCACCCTACTTCATCCAGGCAATTTTTTCACTATTTTTACGTTAATTATCGGGCTGAGTTCTCTGCGAATTATTTTTTTCAAAATTTTACAATTTTTTTTAGAAATCAACCCCCTGAAAGTTACCCCAATTTATCAATGGGATTTTTCTCATTATTTTTTGTTGAAATCGCCACCTAATTTTGGACCAGTTTCATGAGTTTCAAAGTTTTGGCCAAAAATTGTTTATTTCGACCCACTGTGCGCCTTAAGGGCAAGGAAGGATCACACAGGCCGATAATTGTAAAGTTTGTGCAACGTAGCATCAAGAAACTTATATTTAATAATAAGCATAAGTTGAAAGAAACGAAAATCCTTATCAGAGAAGACCTGACATGGTAGCGCATGGAAACATTTATGTAAAACTACGAGCAACGGTATTCGCAAAATTAACGCATTCAGCGATTTAAGGTCGATTAATATATAATCTGTGGAAAGTGTGGTGCACTACTCTTTTTGTTTTAATTTGTAGGGTTGCAGGCTACATTCATTTGACTATTCAACACTATAACATATAAGCCAATCATATTGCAAACATTTGCTTTTTTCAACCAATAACAGCAGTATATCACTGAATATTGGGCACCATGCAAAATATTCACAAAACAATGTAGCTACTCAAGAAATAAATAGCCTTGTTGCGAAATATCGCTTAGCAACGATGTTCTGTCCTTCGTGATATCGCTAGGTTACGTAAAACTAAACACCAACAAACTGTGTGAACAAAGTTTGGCTTGCGATAAAAATTTTAAAATGTTGTATTTTGGAAGTATTCCGCTGAATTTAATTGAGGATGAATATTAAATGTTGGATTATTTTTCAATAAAGTTAATCGTTATGTATTAATATTGTTAAATAGTCGTCCCAAATACCACTCGAAGTGGATATATTTTTTAAAAATATTTTGCCATTTCCATAAAAATTATTGCAAATTTCACTCAACAAAATCACATTTAAATGTCACTCGCCTTCGGCTCGTGACATTTTTGATATGATTTTGTTTCGTGAAATTTAAACGCAATAATTTACATGGAAACGGCAAAATATTTGTCAAAAATATATCCACTACTTGTGGTATTACCCTTGAATATCTACGTTTACAGCTGAGACATATGAATACTAGCAGCATAAAAGCAGCTCACTTAAATACCTGGTCGCTACTACAGAAACTATGTAGATTACATTAAGAGCATTATCGCAGATCGCAGCCTATGATATATTCTCTTTATCAGAAACTTGGCTTTCACCAAACTTAAATCTTTCAATTAAAGATTATAATTTGATACGGTAAGATCGAATTAGTCGGGGTGGCGGAGTTGCGGTTTGAAGAAAAATTAATACAAATAATAACATAGAGCAATTATGGTTTACGATTAAAAGCAAATCGTGTTTGGGGTCATCTACAGACCACCCTCTACAAATTATAAAACTTTTGTAGACGAACTTGAGACGTCCTTTACATTATGTACAACCATATCAGAAAATATCATTTGTATGGGGGATACAAATATTAATTTGTTAGAAAAATCAAATCCATCCACGAAGTATTTTATCGAATTTTTTGAATATTTTAATTTAAGACAACATATTTCAGAGCCAACTAGAATAACTCAAGATTCAGAATCACTCATTGACGTTATTTTTTCTTCTGATCCATCTTTGGTTAAATACTCGGGGGTAGAGGTTAACAATGAATCTGATTATGGACCCATATATTGTACTATCACTGCAGAGGTAGTTAAGCAAACCCTTGTTGTCAGATTATATCGTGTCTTAAACTAGTTTTATTTAAATGAATTCGTAAACTTTAAGCTACTACCATTACAATTTTTTTTTACTTAAATGATATTAATCCAAAAGTCGGTATACTAAATAGCAATTTAATCAAATTGATTGATAAACATGCGCCTTGTAAAACAATAAAAAACTACAAAACCGTATATGCCCTGGTTAATTGAGAATGTAAAACTAACGATGAAATTAAGGGATAGGCAAAGCAGATTTAAAAAGTTAAAAAGGAATCTGAAAAGTGCTGGTATTATAAATGAAAAATGGTGTACTTTGCATATAAGACACAAAACTGTTCAATAAAGCAATTGTGGAAAGAATTTAATCACTTCAGTGCTAAAAACTCACCAACATTTACAATTATCGCAACTATGTCTGACCCAAATCGATTTACTAAATTTTTTATTGATAGTGTTCAAAAATTGCAATTAGATGAAACTGTAAAAGAACTTTATTTAAATAACTTGAGAAGGGAAAGTGCTGTCAAATTTTCTTTTGTATCTGTATCTGAAGAGGAAGTGGCTCGCTATACTGGTGATATCAGAAGTAACGCAATAGGTGCAGACGGAATTAATATTAAAATGATAGCTATGTGTTGTCCGCATATATAGGCCATTCAGTAAACACAAAGACATATAAATTTTTTTGAAGTTGGCATATATGTAAACATTGTCTGCTAGGGATTCTGTATTTTGTTTTGCAAAGGTTGCCATACCTGCATAAAGGTGACTTTGAATTTAAAAATGACAATTAATAAATATCATTAATTCAGTGTCAAAGTACATACTATTCTGGAAATTCTAGCCTGAACTATTATAAAATGTAATAAAAATACTTATTAATAAATGCTACATCAATAGTATCCAACACAGTATTTGTTTAACATCTTTAAAAGTAGTTATGACAGATACTAATTAAATGTCACACTCTTAACCTATTTGTTTTAGTAACTTTTTGTAGGTACATTCCTAGACAAAAGATGCGTTTTGGCAGTACACTCATGAAATTTTAGAAATCAAAGGCCACTTTGTGTTTTTGTGTTTAGTGAATAGACTATACATAAATATGTTACACATATTATTAACTTCTGCCTAACAGAAAGCGTTTACCCTGATATTTAGAAGCGCTCTGTTATAATTCCAAAACCTAAAACTAGTGATCCGGCAGAATATTCTGATCTTAGACCTATAAGCATTTTACCTACCTTTTCTAAAATTCTCGAGAAAATTATGAATAGTCAAATAATGCACTACCTAAATACAAATAACCTGCTATCAGTTATCCAATCGGGATTTCGATCTTCTTATAGCTACACCACTGCGCTGATGACCGTTACGCGAGAATTTGGTTATTTTAAAATTCCTCTTTGGCCACATCTAGGGATTTTTGAGAACGCCTAAATACAGGCAAAAAACTGAACGGCTACTGCCTCTGGCAAACTCTCTCTTGTATATTTGACCAGTGGAGATCGTTAATCTGACAGCGTACCTTACTACCAAGAGTTCGCTACGAAAACGGGATGCAAACAGATTCAAATGTAGGACAACGGGAAGTTATAACTGAGAATATCCCTTTCGTATATGTAATTGAAAATTTTCCATAGCAACAGCGATTATTAATAATCGGAAATTTATTGAAATTTACCGGGAAATTTCCACTTATGTCACTGCCATCAAAGCATTTAGGGACAGGAAAGCTGTGAACAAACGATAAAGTCAGTAGGCCGATAATGATTGTTGCTGTGGGCAACCAAAAGCGATGCCTAAACAAACTTAAATGGTAATTAATTATAGTTTTTTTAGTACCTACTTAAGATATTAGTTTTATTATTATTTTTAATAAAAAAAATTTACTTGCATTACTGTTTTCTTTCGTGATATTTTCTATCAAAATACGTATAACGCGTGCATAAAAGATTTCCTATGGAAATATTTGCAAATCGTGTTCCGCGGCTACTTTTTCTTCTAACAAAAGCATTCGTGCATGCCTCCAAGAAAAATAGTTTTTATTCTACTTATCATAAAAATGTAAAATGCATACCTACAATCTGAAAGCAACATATAATAAAATAATTCATTCGCATAAATCAATGGCGTTATAAATTAAATATTGTATACTAACATGTGAGCAAACGAAAATGAAATCAAGCTTGGCTTTGAAATATTTGTTTTATGATAAAATATGTTGGTGACACTGTAAGGCCATGTCACATTCGTGGTTAGCAGGTTAGGCTTTGCGTCAGTCTGTGTCAAAACTGACGCAAAACCTAACCTGCTAACATCGAATTTGACACAGACTGACAGTTCCACCAACATATTATTCACAAAACAAATATTTCAAAGCCAAGCTTGATTTCATTTTCGTTTGCTCACATGTTATTTTATCTACCACCACTACTAAAAGTAGGCCTTTTAGCGCTAGCTTGTTTCACTAAAAGTGACGTTTTATAGTTTAGAGTGGTTAAAGAAATCAGCTGTTTACTTTAAGCGAATGTGTGGTATAAAGTGAAGTGAGGTTATAAAACTACAATTTCGAACTGGAAGTGAAGTTGTAAAGTTATTCTAGTTACTTCTTGCATTACAGGTAAAGTGTTTTTGAAATAATATTGATGATATTTTACTTAAAAAGTTGTTGTCTTTTGGAATTCAAGGGCAACTCGTAATTTACTTTCAAATTACTTACAAAATACAACTTTCTTTGTAAGCCACAATAACATTACCTCAGCCACTTATACTGCTTGTTCTGGGGTGCCGCAGGGATCGAATCTAGGCCCGCTTTTGTTCGTTCTATTTATAAACGATTTACCATCAGTAATAAAACAATCAAAGTGCCTTCTTTTTGCGGACGATATGAAAATTTATTCTTGTATAAACTCATTACAAAACGCACGCGAACTGCAACATGACTTCGATAACGCATATAAATGGAGTGTGGCAAACAAATTATATTTCAACATCAACAAATGTTATGCAATAACTTTTACAAAAAAAATTTGAACTATTTAATTTAAATTACACATTACATTTATTGCAACTAACTCGTAAAAGCAATATTAATGATCTGGGAGTTACTTTAACTACAAATTTAAATTTCGAACAACACATTTTAAAAATTGTTTCCGTTCTTAAGATTTTTATATTATAAAAAGTTTAGCTCTTACCCACACTATTCGAATACACGAACAAATGATCTTCTGCGTATGTTCAAAATAATTTCTTTAAATGATAGACGCCAGTTTTATATAACAATGATGTGTTATAAAATATGCAACAATCATATAGATTGTAGTGAACTATTGAATTTATGCCCATTAAGGATGCCTGGTAGATTCACAAGAAGCCAAACTCTATTTGCATTATCTCTTACGACAGTGTCGGCACTCACCCCAATTATATCAATGCACAAACTTACGAATTACAATACTGCTATTTTTAATATAGATCTTTTTTGCACCAGTTACCAAATGTTTAGAAGTTTAATTCTGCAATATTTGAGTAATTATAGGTAAACGTTTATGTGCTCATATCCCTAGGATTCTGATGGTACTTTACTGATATTGTGTGGATTCCACCCAATTATGTTAATGTATCTATCTTGTTTATATGTAAGGTCCTAATGTAACGTCTGTTTGAGGATAAATAAATAAATAAATAATTAAAGCGTTATGTAGTGAATACAGTCAGATGTGTAGTATTAATAATTACCTTTCGTAACTGACCTTGACAGTACTGGCTCCGCAAACATTCGCCAGCGCGAATTATAATTTACGAAACTTGTTAAATCAAAAAAATGTATTTATTCAAGTTACGGAGTTACATAAATGCCGTTTACAATGTGTCTACTAAATGCTAACTGACATAAGAACTGACTAAGTACAGTGTGCACATGCTTATATAACATTTCTTATCACTAAAGATTCTTAGAAGCTTGAAGCTGGGGCTGGGAACTACTTCGTAAGCATTTACCCAACATATCACTTAACATAATCCGCGCCAAGGCTTACTGTTTATTATGACATAAATTATAAGTGTCGTAGATGCAAACCTTTGTTAAATCGATATTTATGGATTAATAACAGTAAAATTACGGTCGTAGATGATAGTTATTTACAATACAAGTGGGAGAACAGCATCATTAATATACGTGTGTGTAAGTTACAAACGAGTGCGTAGCACGAGTTATGTAAGCACACAAGTATATTAATGATGCATTATCACACATTTATTGTACAAAATTTTATCTACGACTGCCTAAAATTGAGAAAAGTGAATTAAGAGAAATGTCAGATCTGTCATTTTCAAAAATATTTTAGTAGGCAAATGTCATGTCATTCATTTGACACTATTTCAGTTACGTAATGAAGTCATTACACAACTCAGTTGCGTAATGAAACCATTACATAACTGAGTGGTGTAATGAGCTTTATTACGTAACTGAAATAGTGTCAAATGAGTGACGTAATGAGTTACTTATCTCACTGGAGTAGATAAAATATTGTATGCAACGCGGATTATGTTAAGTGATATGTTGGGTAAATGCTTACGAAGTAGTTCCCAGCCCCAGCTTCAAGCTTCTTAGAATATTTAGTGATAATAAATGTTATATAAGCATGTGCACACTGTACTTAGGCAGTTCTTATGCCAGTTAGCATTTAGTAAACATATTGTAAACTGCATTTATGTAACTCCGTAACTTGAATAAATTTTTTTTTTTATTTAACAAATTTCGTAAATTATAATTGGCACAGTCGGTAGGATGGTCAAAAACTAAAGACACAAATCGCTTTAATTTTGTGATTCAACACTTAATTGGCCATCCGAACAACGAACCAAGAAGACATCTGTAATTCGAAGAGGGGAACCAGAATCGTCCACATTCGAGAGCCAGAGCTTTCATTCAACAATCCAGGACTCAACAGGCCCAAAATCGCCCAGTGAGCCCTACAACGCCGGGCCAGCCCTCCAAAAATCGAGTACGCTGAGCCCGCACGAGGTGACAACGCCCCGGACTAGCATCGCTGGGTCCAGTCACGTACTCAAGGAACATGAGTACAATTACAACGATATTAATGTAAGACAAATTTTATTAGCAAGTGCAAAAGTGGCTTTATTTTGCTAGATATAACCGCTCATTTCGGAGCAAAGTTGTTAAAATAATAATTTTACTTTTAAGCATCTAATAACAGAATTCAATTGATTTATCAACACATTCTCAGGAGAATTGTTGTTAATAATTGTGTTCGTTATTAGCCATTGCAACTCTTAAACAAATTCAGGTGCAGTTAGCTGTAAGCCAGACCAGTGAGCGTTACTGATAGAGTAACTTAATCTCTTACTGTGCTAACACTGCATGCGTAGGATTTCTAATAATAAAATTGCAAGCCCCGCTTTAAAGCAAGTGCAGTGGTTTCCTAAAAGGGAGTAAATACACCATTCACTTGTTGCGAAGCAATAAAACGACGTTTAATTTTAAGATTTAGAACTGTTAAACGTTAGGTAGCAAATAAGCAAATTATTCGCGAACAAATTAAAATTTTATGCAAGGAAACGACGAGCTTGTCCAGCTTTTCGAAAATTTAAATATTCAAGAAGTACCTCCCGCAGTACCAGTAAATATGGCACAAGCATTTCATTTGGAGTACCTCAAGACAGTACCAGAATTTGATGGCACTTCTTACAAACTATCGGAGTACGTGAGAGCCGCCGAAGTTATAATAACGCATTTCTTTCCTGAGGGACAAGGAGACGCTTTTCTACAAAAATTATTATTATCTGAACTGCGAACAAAACTAACCGGTAGAGCATTGTTAATTACAAGCGGACGTGAAATACCAACCTGGATAGCATTAAAAACGCTATTACAACAATCGTTTGCGGACCAGAGATCTGAAGATTCATTGCTAAGGGATCCCATGCTATTAAAGCAGAAAAACGAAACAGCGCAGGAGTATTTTGAAAAATGCCAGCAAGTTAAAAGTTTATTGTATTCCAACGTGCAATTAAACGAACCAGCCGAAGCAGTTCGAGCAAGAAAAGAACGCTTTACGACAGTTTAACACTAAAAGCATTTTTAACCGGACTCAAGGAGCCTATGGGAAGTTTCTTACGAGCCAGAGGACCAGCTACTCTTGACATCGCAATTAAATATTTAATAGAAGAGGAAAATGAAAATTACAACAAAAATCGAGACTCATCAGAACAATATAAAAAACAAATTAAAAAACCATTTCCACCGTATAATTTAAGGCTAAGCAATCCGAGCCAGGCATGGCAACCAGCACCAAGAAATTTTAACCAATTTCCCAGTTACACACATCAAATGCCACAATCTATACAAAGAGATAATTTTCCAATTCATTCGAGACCGCAACAGCAGCAGCAGCCTCAACAACGAAATGTATTTGCACCCAGAAACACAGAAGTTAGGCATCTACCAAAACCAACACCAATGGACACTAGTTCGAGTAACACCAGAAGAACAATACAACCACCAAATAGATTTATTCCTTCAACACGGAATTCGTTTACACCTAGAGCTACATCATACATTAGGCAGTCCAACCAACCTAGAAACTTTATTTCGGACGAGTTACACTTTCAGGAGGACCCCGAGGAAGAGGACAGCATTCAGGAATGTTATTACGAAGAGGAACAAGAAGAGGATAATTACTACGAAGAACAGGATTTTACTTGACTTGTCCAGAACAACGACGACACGTAGAGCAACCAATAAATGATCAATCACCAGTAGAAATCATAGAAGTTAACAACCAAAATTCAACGTTACCATGTATTTATATTCCACAACTCAAATCAAACTTTTTAATCGACACCGGAGCATCTAGAACTCTTATCAAACCAGAAGTAGCATATAAATATTTCCCGGAGTTAATTGTAGAAGAACCGTTCCAAATTCAGACAGCACACCAAATTTCATCTCATCAAGAAACTGCAACTATTCAATTACCATCAATATTCAAAGTGCCATTAACTCATAAATTTCATCTATTTAATTTCGACAATGAATACGACGAACTCATTGGAATAGATTTGCTACAGAAATTAAAAGCAACAATAAATTTTGAAGAAAGCCTTTTAAAAACACCACAGACCCACATCGGATTATATTCAATGGAAATAATCAATCAAGATTTGAATCATAAAGTTACAATACCAGCAAGATCAGAATGTTTTGTAAAAATACCTGTAAATAGGAACATTCATGAGGGAATAATTGAACATACAAAATTAAACAAATATTTAGAAATTCCGACTTCATATGTCACAGTGCAAAATTATTTTGCAACTACATCAGTGATCAATACTAGTGATCAAGAAATAACACACACCATAACGAACCCTATACCTATCGAAATCGTGGAAGAAAATAATGACACCCTATCGCTAAATTATCAGGAGTCATCGATCGACCACGCAATATTAAAAGGATACAAAGAGAAAATTTACAACAACTACGCTTGGAACATTTAAACAGCGAGGAAGCTACATTAATAAAAAATCTGTATGAAGACTTCAAAGATATTTTCTATTGCGACTAAATTCCACTGTCCTTTATAAACCAAATTAAACACGAAATTAGGACAACTGACGAAACACCTATATATACTAAGAATTATCGATATCCAGAAGTACATAAGAAAGAAGTAAGGCGACAAATTGACAAAATGTTGAAAGATCAAATAATCGAACCATCAACATGACCATGGAGTTCACCTCTTTGGGCTGTTCCAAAAAAGGTCGATGCATCAGGAAAACAAAAGTGGAGAATAGTTATCGACTACCGAAAACTAAACGAAAAAACTATCGACGACAAGTACCCATTGCCTAATATCAATGATTTACTTGACAAATTAGGAAAATGCCAATACCTTACAACGCTTGACTTAGCTTCAGGATTCCACCAAATCGAAGTAGAGCAAAAGGACATCCCTAAAACCGCATTTAATACAGAAAATGGACATTACCAGTTCAAACGGGTCCCTTTCGGTCTTAAAAATGCACCGTCATCGTTTCAAAGAGTTATGGACAACATACTACGAGGTATCCAAAACGAAAACTGTTTAGTATATCTTGATGACATCATTATTTTTTCGACATCACTCCAAGAACACATTTCCAGATTAAAAGAAGTATTTCTGCGACTACGAAATACAAATTTAAAATCCAATTAGACAAAAGCGAGTTTATAAAAAGAGAAGTTCAATATTTAGGACACATTATCACCCCCGAAGGTATGGAACCCAATCCCGATAAGATAAAGGCTATCAAAAACTATCCTATACCAAAAACTCAAAAGGAAATAAAAGGATCCTTAGGACTCCTAGGTTATTATCGAAAATTTATTAAGGATTTTGCAAATTAACGAAACCACTAACTAAATGTTTGAAAAAAAAGCAGTAGTTATGTTATCACCGGAATATAAAGAAGCTTTCGAAAAATGTAAAACTATTTTATGCAACAAACCTATACTTCAATACCCAGATTTTGAAAAGGAATTTAATCTAACTACAGACGCATCCAACTTTGCAATTGGAGCCGTACTTTCGCAAGGACCTATAGGCAAGGATTTACCCGTTTCATACGCTTCAAGAACCTTAAACGAATCAGAGGAAAAATATTCAACAATCGAGAAAGAATTATTAGCAATAATTTGGGCAACTAAATACTTCAGACCGTACCTTTATGGACGAAAATTCAACTTCATCTTGACGGATCATAAACATTACAATGGCTTAATTCATTAAAGGAACCAAATTCTAAAATTGCAAGATGGAGACTTAGACTGGAAGAATTTGACTATAATGTTATTTATAAAAAAGGAAAAAATAACGCGAACGCTGATGCTCTATCACGAAGAAAATTGAATCCTATTGACACACAATCAATGATCGTTAATTCGATACCACCATGGAAGACTTATTAAATGAAGTAATAAACGAGACCTCCATTGAACATGTTAACGAAACACCCTCGAGTTCAAACCAAGAAATTCAAGCTGTACCAGAAATATCAGAAGACAATCAATCAATAAATACGACGCATACGCAATTGGAATCAACATCTACCATACCTATTTGTGAAGACGCCTTAGACACGAAACGCAATCAATAATCTTTACCACTATTCATGGCAAATCACATAAAGCAAAATGGGAACATAAAGGGAAAAACGAAGTAATAACCGCCTACTGAGGAGAAGAAAATATTAGGATCAATATATTTCAATTCCTTAAAGAATATTGTATACCTAACAAAGTTTATTATTGCCTATTTCCCAACGAAGAATTTTATCAAATAACTTGTGAAATTATAACGACTCATTTCAATAATCAAGAACCGCACTTTTACAAATGCGTAAACAGAGTTATACATGTGATCAACAAAGAAGATCAAAGGGAAATTATAAATAATTATCACGAAGGGAAAACAAATCACCGAGGTATTCAAGCTACCTGTAACGCACTTCAACGTCAATACTATTGGGAAAATATTGAAGACACAGTTACCCGCTATATTAATAACTGTTTAATTTGTAAAAAAGCCAAATACGAAAGGCAACCGCATGAAGAACCATTAAACATTACAAGCACGCCAAGCCGCCCATTTGAACATTTACATATAGATACGTTTCAAATTGAGCAAAACGCATTTTTAACAATAATTGATGCATTTTCGAGATTCTGCCAAGCATACTATTTAACATCTAAAAGTAGCATAGAAATAGTTGAAAATCTAATCACCTTCCTATCTCAATATGGAGCACCTACTAAAATAACCATGGACGGAGGAACAGAACTTGCAAACGAATTAATTAAAAATCTTTTAAATCTACATAAAATTAAAATTCACATAACGACCCCTTTAAATCATAAATCCAACGGTATGATTGAAAGAGTGCATTCTACTTTAATAGAAAACTACAGAATTATAAAAATCCAACATCCAAAGGAGCTACCGAAACAAGTAATTAAATATGCATTAATAGGATACAATAATACTATCTATTCCCAAACTAAATATACACCCTTAGAAATAATATACGGACATACAGCCGTCAGAGACCCATTCGATATACACCTTACCGAAAAATATTACGAAGATTATCTTAACGACCATCAGAAAAGGATAACAACATTTTACGGCGTTTTACAACAAAGAATGCAACGTGAAAAGGAAAAGTTAATAACAAAAAGAAACAATAAAAACAACTCTAAGAAAATTACATATAACATCAATGACAAAGTGCTTATTAAAACTAACGCCAGGAATAAAGCTAGAATTCAATACGATGGACCATCTATAAGTTCAATCAACGATAAAGGAATAGCTACTTTATTAGACAAAAATAATAAAAAGAAATCCAGGCATTTAGACGAACTAAGTAAACCCATTGTTACAGAACCACCTGTATCACCGTCATCTCTACCCTCGACAACCAGTAATTACGAAAATTGAAAATAATCCCGGTTTATTCCCACATAAACTCGGAAAAGCAAGAAATCAAGTAGACGAATGGACACTAATAAAAAATATCGACTATACTTCAATAATAGAAGAATACAAATGGTTGGAGTTAAACATTCAACGAATGAAAAATGCATTTACAAATTTACCTCACGGACATACATACAATAAAGAACTTCAAAATTACCAAACTTTGCTAAATATAACCTCATCTGAAATTAAACGAAAATTAAATCAACTATTTCTTACAAGAAATAAACGAGGCTTAATCGACGGCCTAGGGACAGTTTTCAAATTCCTAACTGGAAACTTAGATTCGACTGATGGAGAAAAAATCGAAAAGGCAATTGAAGAACTACGAAAAGGACAGGAATTCCAGGACAAAATTCTAACTGAACAAATATCAATAACGGAACAAATACTCGATAAAGTAAACAAAACTATTAGTACACTGAGAGTTGACCAATACACATTATTATCAAGAATAAAACAATTAGAAGCTCAAATCGAAGAAAACACAATTCACCGAGCGGAGATGTATTCGATAATCAATATGCATACTATATTTTTGCAAATATCAGGAATGATGAACGTAATATTGTACCTACTTAATAATTTGGAAGAAGCAATCACTTTTACCAAACTCGAGATCATGCACCCTTCAATAATTGATCCTGAGGACTTAGAAGAAGAAATACAAGGACAACAATTGAAATTTAAAATCAACCGAGAAAATTTACCTTTATACGAAGACATTATTGCAGTCAAAGCATATCAAATAAAATCCAGAATCGTATTTATTTTGGAAATACCTCTAATAAATCCGGATATCTACGATTACTATCATCTTTAGCCATTACCTGTGAAAACCGATCAACATTTCCAAATAATTATACCACAGAAAATGTATTTGCTTTACAATGAAAATAATTATATTTCCACGGACGAGTCCTGCAAAAAACTACGCAACGGCGAACACCGATGTAAAATCCAAGAAAAAATCAATTCAGAAGAACCACTTTGCGAAGCTCAACTCATTTCATTTATAAAAAATAATGTATGTAAAACCGAAATATTTACATTAGAGCATTTTAAAACACAGAAAATCGCCCAAGATTCATGGTTACTGATTGCCGATAAAGAATTAATATCCACAGTAAATAGTAAGCAAAAGATGCAGTTAAATTGAAATTACATTGTACAGATACCACCAAAATGTGAACTAAAACTTGAAAATAGGGTACTGAGGACAAATTATTACTCTAATTCCGTAAACGAGATAATTCACTTGCCGATGATCAACTCAACGCCTACCGAAGAACAACAAATAAATAATAAACTCCCATCGATACATTTGGAGAACATCGATCTAGACAACATATTCACTTTAAAAAGTAAGCTAAAAGACTTACATAAAAAAGTGTATATACTTACCAAATTTTTACGGACATTTATACCGGGTGCTGACTTGGGCGACGCACCATAGAAATTTGCATAGTAAATTCTTTATGTTCAATTATTTGCTCCCCTAATTATTTTAGAGCTAAAGTGTAAATACATTTTTTGTAGAGACAAAAATTCTGCACCCATTCATACTGTTGCTAACAATTTTTCATTTTCTGGAACTGAAGGAATGCAAAAAACAAACTAGCATTTTCACAAAAATCAGTGATGCCATTAAATTATTGAAACAAGCCAATGCCAACGCCACAAAGCAACCACTAATAGAGCGATTTCTCCCATAGTAAGCTTGTATAAAAGTTTCAGTGCCCTACAACGGGTGGGCCAGAAACTATTCCAGCAAGGCGGCAAAATTTAAATACGCCATTACTACGATATTTGGATTAATCAACGATATGCCGTCAACAGCAATACAAATTTTGCATATACATAATTTGCCAGAATCTCGATTTTAAAGTTTTGAACCGCATAAATCGGAATATGCAAAATCTTTATAGGTTCTGAAATTTACAATAATTATGGAAAATTCAAACAAAATATTTACGAATAACAAATATATTTTAAGTAATTCAAATAGCAATATTGTTTAATAAGTAATGTCAATCTTACAATAGTCGTGCCCAATTGCAACAATTTACTTTGATTCAAAATGCTTTTTACGCATTTTAAATGATTTGTGGGTGTCAGTTTGACGTATGAGTTTACTATTTACGCACTTTTTAAAGCGGACGGGTGACACCAGCGCCTCCTGACGGGTGGGCCAATCTCTAACAATTATTTGATTTGACAGATGCATTCAGAAAACGTTTCTATTAGTAAGTTTTTTTATGCCTTTGGGAAATTTGTGTCGCCTACACTAAATCGGCACATTTTGAAACAACACTTCTTCACATACCGACCCATCATTAATTATAGTTTGGTTCACAGTCTTGCCGAGTGGCGACACTAGCGCCCTCCGACGGGTGGGCCAGTCCCTAACAATTATTTGATAGGTGCATTTAAGAAACTCCTCTATTAGTGGTTGCTTTGTGGCCAACGCAAATGCGTGCGGAGCGACAATATGTGTTGTTTGTTTGTTTGTCACTGATGTTTCATTATTAATTATGTTCAGCTTAATGTCTCTAAGGTACCTAGACCTTGTCCACAACAAAAATGGTTTTACGAGTATGGTGGACGTTCGTTAACTAAGCTCCTTGTTTATTGTAAAATATCCGTATCGACAAATTCCAAACAGTACAACCATTAAAAGACTGATTTATTTTAAGTTTAAGGCTACAGGCACGTTATTAAATAATTGTAGGTGTAATAATGAGATTCAGAACTTACACCAAAACGAGAAAAACGACAATAAATTCAATCTTTTGACGGCAGTGACTGGATGATCGCCCCGCACGTACTTGCGTGGGCACTGGCTTGTTTCAATAATTCCATGGCATCACTGATTTTTGTAAAAATGCTAGTTTGATTTTTTGCATTTCTTCGGTTCTGGAAAATAAAAAATTGTTAGCAACCGTATGAATGGATGCAGTATTTTTTTCTCTACAAAAAATGTATTTACACTTTAGCTGTAAAATAATTAGGGGAGCAAATAATTGAACATAAAGAATTTACTATGCAAATTTCTATGGTGCGTCGCTCAAGTCAGCACCCGGTATATTAGTAATAGTATATTTTTCATATTAATCTTAGTTATAGTCGCAATTTTGTTCACTTTATATAAATATAATAAACTGTCTGCATTTTGTAACAGGAATAACGTAAATCAATTAAGCCCAAAACCAGTCGAAATTATTCCCTAGAAATTATGATAAAAATGTAATTTTACCATAATTTCTGTTCTAATGAAGGGAGGGATTATGTTAAGTGATATGTTGGGTAAATGCTTACGAAGTAGTTCCCAGCCCCAGCTTCAAGCTTCTTAGAATATTTAGTGATAAGAAATGTTATATAAGCATGTGCACACTGTACTTAGGCAGTTCTTATGCCAGTTAGCATTTAGTAAACATATTGTAAACTGCATTTATGTAGGTAACTACGTAACTTGAATAAATGAATTTTTTTGATTTAACAAGTTTCGTAAATTATAATTCGCGTGCTAAAAGTCGTTTATGCAAGAGACATGTTATAAAACTTAGCCTTCGGCTTCGTTTCATAATTTTTATGAGTTACATTGTAGCTAGACAATGGCCCCTTGTGTAAACTGCAAGCTTGCAACCTTGACCGATAAAAGCTCCTTTGTGTGAACTGCAAGTCTGCAAACCTTGAACGCACGTGGTTTCCTGTCTCACGCTCCCTTTTAGAGATAACGCTTATCTTAGCTGATTAGACATAGTATATATACAAGTAGTTTGCATCCTTCAATTAAGTTCCAGTTAGATCCTAGCTAGATGTAAGATATTGTCTGGCAGCTAAGCTGTGTACTTCCAATGTTATATTTCATTGTAAAATAAAATAAACGTTTTTTAAAAAGTCGTTTCGGCGGCCTTTTAATAAAACTCATGTTTTATGCATAAACGTCAACTTTTAGCACTTGTTGCTTAAATATCTATTTGAGCCCTATTACCACGTTGTAGTGAAAGAATAATTACTGATTAAGTTCCAACAATGCTAGTTAAAAGTGTTAAAACGTTTACAACGATAAATTAAGCTTACACCACGTGATTCTAAAAGCTAATAAACTTGCAATTTCCATTGAAGGTAAAAGGTCAATTAAATGACATTTATAAAAAAAATGCATGGCTACACTGCATTCGAATTTTTGGTTTGTTATATTGTTATTGGTATTATTATTTTTTTCCTTTGTTTACTTCTTGCTGATTTTATATGTTCAATAAGATGTTCTCTTATTTTATTACAATATTCTGCACTCACAACATTTATGATGTTACCCTTACCCTTATTTGATCAAGTTGCTTTGTCTCGTGTAAAACTCTGAGTAATTGATATTATGATGTGTTTTAATAAACATTGAACAATTTATTGAAAACTAATAATAGTATATTATGTGACATGTTTTATAAACGTCAGCGCAGCAAGTGTTTAATAAACGAGTGTCTAGACGAGTTTATATAATGTTACATACTATACTTTTTCTACGACCACAAATTTAGACAATATAACATATTATTTCTTCTTGACACTATTGTGTTGGTGTATACATATTACAGGGCGACTGTGTCGCTGTGCCACTACAGCTGTGAGGCGAGGACCAGACGCGGAGGGTAGGCCTTCCAGGTTGGTGGTTGCGGCTGGCATTCTACGGCGATTTTCTCGAAATAGTTATTCGCGTATTTTCTCGACATAGTTATTCGCGTATTTTCTCGAAATAGTTATTCGCGTATTTTCTCGACATAGTTATTCGCGTATTTTCTCGAAATAATTATTCGCGGATTTTCTCGGAATAGCTATTCAGGTGCTACCCGAAGTAGTACTTGATTGTAACCCCACCCCTTTCCGCCGTGCAGTTCCGGCAGAACGTGGAGATCCCGAGTCAGAGCTGCTGGCGCCCATTCTTTGATAACCATCAACACGTATTAAGTGACGCTCGCCCTGTGGGGTATCGGTGTTAACCCCGCCCATCTCCTTGAGCGCATTTCAGCTGGGGCCTTCAGCCTGTTTTATCGATCTTCCAGGGTGAGCGTACCACATTTCCCGGATTCGTCTAGCGATCGGTGCCTGCCCATCGGCAGGCGTCGTAAGAACCGTTTGATACCGTAACAGACGTGAAAAAAGGCATTTTGCGCACTAGGGTGTTAAAAAATTTCGCACACTACAGTGCGAAACAATATTGATATTCATGTTTGACGGCTGTAGAAAAAATATTGTTTGTAAATAGTACGAGCGCGAAATGTTTTAGAGCGTTCGAATGACTTTCTTGACTCCGCTATCGTCTCGTCAAAAGAAGTAACAGTTCCACGCTCTAAAATCATTAATTTGGCACACTTAATACAAAACTAACATGTTTATTTAATTTTTAAATTCAAACTTTTAAAAATCCTCGTCATGACCATTTACTATAAAATTTAATGTTTTTCTTGTTTCCAAAAACATCAATGCGTAAAATAGTATTTGTTTTCCTGTGGTAATAATTTTTCTTGAAACAATCGAAAATCAAATCATGTAATAAGTACTTAATAATATCTAACTTTCAAATTGTGTAATGACTAATTTATAATTTTCCCAAACAACAATAGAACCCAATGTTAATTATTCCACATAATTACACTAGATTACACCATCTGAAGCATGTTTGCAAAATAAAATAAAATTTTGCAAAATAAGACAGGAGCTTTTGCATTTAAAAAAGTTACACGATTATTACCTGCAAATAAAAGGCCAGTTTTTGCTATAAAAGATTAGTGTTATGAACTTCTAAAGGTATCTCGATTGAAGTTATATAGAGAGATACAGTTTTCTGGACCAGCATAATGTTTCCCAAACTTCGTGAGCTTTACTTAACGCCATTATTACCGGAACTTGTAGATCCGCGTAAAAGACGGAGTATGCCAATACCCAAATCCTTAATCTAAGGTATTTCGTAATTTAAAGTGTCATAGGTATAGGTCATATAAATAGTTGGCCCCTCTATGTGATTCCTATGTTCTGTGTTACTGATTTAGTTATATACAATGAAATTCTATATGTATTTACTATATAATAATATTGAACTAACTGCAATTTTTCTATTAATTTTTACAGTCTTATTTATATTCATATGCATGTTAATAAATTTTTTTATTATAAACCAATTTGGAGTTAAATTTTCTGCTTTACTCTATGTGTTATTACTTTGTAATAAATAGTATATTGTTTTATTAGGATTAAAAGTGTCACTTTGTTTGATAAGCAATTATGTTTGTATATGCCCTTTTAATCCGAATAACACATATTATTTTTTCTGCAAGCAAGACACGTACAAAATATTCAAAATTTTAAATGATTGAATACTTTTGACATTTCTTATTTAAGAAGCACAAGGACAACTGCATCCATAGCCGACCAAATAGAACTTACTCTAGTTCATAGGAAATAAAAGCACTTTCCTGGAAATTAAAAGTGTTGCCTTGCAACATATACTTTTTGTATCAGTAAGAGAACCGTCAACTTCAATAACAAATTTTTGTATTAAAAGTACCTAATGGGTTTGAAGATGGCTGCAAAAAAACTTTATAATATAGTATGTTTACCTGGCTATGGTACTCGGATATGAATTTTTTACTTAGCGATTGTTCTTTGTTTTTTAATCAACCACGTGATTTAAAATATACATAGGTATCATAGCTTCAGTTTGTTTCGCTTACCTAGAGTGCATTCACTAATGGTTTCTAATTTGATTATTTAATTAATATTTATAAAAGGACTATATTCAAAAAATGAGAAAAACTAGGAAAAACAAGTTACAATTCACAGTTTTTGTTTTAAATGTACAGCGCTTAGCGTGACTGTTGGCTTGAAAGACAAGTGAAGATGTAGAGCATAAAGCTCATTACCGGATTTTTCATGTAATCTCTAACTGCATAATGATGATAGTAGAAAGGGTTGCCTATATACAACAACTTCTTTGAGTATTCAGTAATTATTAATTTCTGATTTATCATCATCATAATCATAATCATCATAATCATAATCATAACTCTATAATAAAGCAGAACACTTCCCAAGGTCAAACATGCATGCGCGTGGTCTATGTGTAGTTCGATTGTGGGCGTGGTCTTGATATTAGCAGCGTTGCCAGACCTGGTACAATTCTAGGAATCTGGTACATTTTGAAACCGTTTCTACAAATTTATTTCGTACAGTGTAAATCTGGCAACAGGGCTAAAATCGTCGTGTTGACAGCTGGCCTTTAGTTTACGAAGAAGGAAACCCTCATTTCTGTTGTAGAAAAGTGAGTATTCGTTATTATATTTTCCATTTTAATTTTGTGTGCTTTTGTGTGACAGCACCTAAGATTTGCATGGAAATTTTATCTGGCAAAAACAGAGGCAATCAATGCGTTTCGCACTGCACAATTTTCATTATTATCAATCCTATTAAACAATGACTGCTTTTCTGCCTGTGAAATTCGTGGTGTTAAAGAGAATAGGTAAGTTTTAAAAATCTTGTATTGTACGACGCCACCGATGAACTACTGTTCCTAGAGTCAGTAATCTTGGAGGGAGGCGCGAACAGCTGATCGTTTAGATTAAAATTACCTTAAAACGTTGCCAAACCTTTATTGTTTGGCTTCAACAGCTTTTGGCGCCAAATTATTTTTAGTTTGCTTTTAATCGTGAACAATCGTTAAACAAACGCCATATCTACCTAACAGCATTTACACCGAAGGAAATTATGTATTAATCCCCGCTTCGTCAACCGTTCAATACATTTTAGTTTGACCCTAACCGCAACACCTGCAAGAATCACGGATATGGTTTAGTGTCAAAATGTTATCTTCATTCACAAAACAGTTGGAGCTAGAACACCTCTATTCGACATTGATGTTAGGACCACGATAAACATGCAAACTAAAACGAATTAGACCCCAAATTGCTGTACAAGTAAACAAAGGTCTGGCAATAGTGTAAGGTATTTGACATGTTAGCGATCCCTCCCTCCAAGATTACTGACTCTAGGAACAGTAGTTCATCGGTGGCGTCCTGATTATATTTCCTATGGTGGCGTCGTACAATACAAGATTACCGTAAAAAATAAGTTGTAAGCTAAAATATTTATCTGGCATTGAAATTAAAACTCAAGTTAGTTATTTTAATTTATGTTGAATAGAATTAGTTCTGTAGTTCTGGTGCTATTATTATTGTTGTTTTGTTGTTAGTGCTGGACGTGAAAGTTACGGTGACTCAGCCATAGGATATGTGCAGCTCCGACGAGAGGGTGAATTGTGCACCGTTAAATGCAGAATTTGTCCTGAACACCGAGTGAGAGCGAAAAACTATAATGTGGTGTTACAAGTAAATGAAAAGCAGAGTAAAGTAGAGAAGGTGGAATGTTTGGACTGCGCTGCATCAGCTGGTAATTTAATAATAATCTGTTATTAATCTGTTTTAAAATTTAAAAAAAAATTTTTACAGGTGGATGCAAGCATGCTGTAGCAGTACTTATGTGGATGAGGAGGAGCGAAGAACCCGCACCCACAGAAGTCCAGTGCTATTGGAAGAAGTCGCAACTGTCAAAAGTGGGCACATCGCTAAAATTTTTGACTGTGGCAGAATTTGGAGGTATACCCGTTGAAGAAGATCAGGGTAACTTTTATCAGGAGGCAATGCGTTTAGGAGTACAAAACAAAGCAGCTGGCGAAATATTTAAACTGTTTAAAGAACCCAAGTATAGCTGCCTGGATTTGTACGGTTTATTATTAAAATTTGTTAGCAGTGGTGGAGCCCTATATGATGATTTCATCACCTTCACCAAGCAGCACATGAATGAAGATTTGTGCAAGGAAGCTGCATATTGTACCCTAATGCAAGCCGAAGACAGTTTGTGGCATCGTTTACTATATGGGAGGATAACCGCCTCGAAATTATATAATGCTGCACATTGCAAAACTGAATGTGGCTCATTTGTGCAACAGGTAATTGGAGTTACAAAACTGAGGGATACCAAAGCAATGGAAAGGGGTAGACGATTAGAAAAGCAGGTATTACAAATTGTCGAAAAAAATATGAAGACCAAATTAAGTTCTGTGGGAATTGTACTTTCAAAGAACCACCCTATTTTCGGAGCTTCACCAGATGCAGTGAGTGACAATTTCGTTGTTGAAGTGAAGTGCCCCTCTACAGACAAAGCAGTGTCAAACTATATAACATCACAAAATAAAGTTACGGCCAAGTATAGAGCTCAAATACAAATGCAAATGCATTTTTTAAATAAATCGTATTGCATTTTTGCTGTTGCAGATGCTAACTTTGAAAAAAACCAAAAAGTTAATTTTATTTCTGTGGACTATGATGCAAATTACATTAAACAAACAATGTTAGAAGCTGAGAACTTTTGGAAAAAAAATATTTTTCCTATTTTATTAGCATCTGCGAACAAATAACTGCATTTTTAATTTTTATTGTTAGGGATAAGCGTGTAACTATTTTTAAGTAATATTTAATATTTTTCCCGCTGCTGATCTTGTAAGTCAGTGATACAGCCTTAGTAACAAAACGTGTAAGTCGGTGATTATATTTGTTTGCTGCTTTTTCTTGACAACGGAACTTAATACTATTATTAAGTTCTTAGGATAATAAAATTAGCAAAGCAAGATGCAGATTTAGACGTTTTGTTTCTAAATTGCAAGTGTTTATGTGACATGTGACACTCATAGGAAACACGACTCACAAAAATTAATCCTGGTGACAGGTGACAAACCAAACGATTTTTTCAGAAATCTAGGAAAATTTCGATAAGCAGCGGGAAAAATATAATAAGATAACTCGGAATGTATCGCCTATTAACATTTTCGGCAGGCAACAAGCCGCGACTTCGTCTTGGCTTGTACTTGCCTACCCCAAATGTTAATAGGTCCTTACATTCCTTGTGACTTAAATAGCTATTTAGAATTGTAATATATTGTAATAAATGTAAAATTTTACAGTGTCACTGCAAGTTATTATAATTGTGTTTCAGTGTTGAATGTACCAGCTTTAATTTTAAATAAGCGTTGTTTTCTATTTCTGTTAATACATATAATAGGTAAACAAATATTTTTGGTGTGTGACATGATGTAAAAATATTCTGTGGCTGAAAAAACCACTTATTATAATTTTGATTTCTAAAATGTTCTAAAATTTGATTGAAAAATCATTTTTTTCTAAAAAATGTAAATTCCAAAACATTCAAATTTTTTAGTGTGATCCTTCTACTTGTCATTAATCCATTTGAGTTATGATATAGCTACTGCATTGATTATAATGTGTAAAATTCTATGTACAATACAGATTACATACTTAATAAATAAAACTATGTTTTAGAGGTACCTAATAATTTATTTAATTAAAGCAGTTTGCATATTTATAAATGCACAAGCAATAACAATCATATGATCAGTGTATTTAAGCAGGTTTGTGTTGAGACACGAATGGGGTTTTAATATTTTAAATTCTCGTAATCTTCGAATTACACGTTCAATATGAATTTGTAGACTCGCTATTGATTTAGTTTTTAACACATCAGCTTTTGAGCTTCTTATATTTTTATCTACACTAGGCGGTCGTATTAATGAACATCCCTTTTCTACCAGCAAATGTTCTATGTGCTTGAAGCCTCTGTCTGCCATAACAGCAGCTCCAGGTGGCAATGTTTCGAGAAAGCCACTTTCTTCTACAATGATTGCATCTGTAGCCCTTCCTCCATAACCAGTAGATATAAAATTTATTATTCCATTTGGTGTGGCGGATATTAAATACTTCAGTGTATTTGTTTTTTTATATTCTGACCACGTTAGACTTTGGTGAACTGAATTGCTTGGCTTATCAATTTCAATTTCCAAGCAGTCGATTATACATTGTACGTTACTATAATAAGCTATAAATGCAATAGGCAATGATTCCTTTATTTTTGATTTTATAGGCCACGTAATGAATCGTTTTAAATTTTTGCTTAATATTGTAACTGACTTCAAATATTCTACTAGCATTGCTTTCGGACATTCCAAAGTCATCAGCGAGTTCAGAAAATGGCAAGCCAGTTCTAATCTTTTTAAGTGTCACATATATGTTAACAACAGTTATTGGATTATATTTTTGAAGTAAATTAATAATATAGTAACAATCTTCGGGAAGACCCATGTAATATCTCGACTTTAGAGGAAGCAACTTTAACATTCTCCTAGACGAAAGTTCCTTTATTTCTTCGTTTACTTCGTTCTGTTCATCATCATAATCTGTTTCGCTTGATAGTGAAAATGAACTATCAAATTCTGATGTTGAAGTAAAACTGTCATGTTTTTCAAATGTCTTCTTTTTTGAAGTAACATCATTTTCAGAATTGCTATTAGAAAAATTGGAAAAATGTAATTTTCTGGAGACGGTCTCGACTTTTGACGTTGGAGATGTAGCACGATCTACACTTAACTTAAATGGGGAACATGCTATACTTTTGATAGTCACTAAATTGCACTGGATTATCTCACTTCGGTAATACTTGCGTGGTGGTGAAATAGTTTGTGTCGACTGCTCCCGAGTAAAAATCTCCATGCTTGAAGTCGATGTACTTGGTACATTGCCATCCTCTGACATCTCTACAGCTTCTGAAATTTCAGTGTTGATACTTGTAGCAGCAGATAAAATTTCCTGTATTGTTGCTCGTTGCGAACGTTTTGCAGCAGCTTTTCGAGGGCTTCTAGGTGCAGCACGCTTCTTATCTGCTTGGCAAGCAAAAATATGTGGGATTACAGTTGGTTTTAATTTCTTCTGGCCGCCCATAAGCTTAAACTTAACATAGTTCTCCATGTCTTCTTTCAACTGCAATATAAAATAAGTGTAAGACAATATTTTGTTGTTACAATTTTGTAGGTTAAGTACTAATGTATAATACCGAGTAGTACATACTTATTAAAAATTTACTGGACTTAATTTACTTACGTTAAAATGATCTTCGCAGACATACAGACAAGAATGTTTTGACAACTGTGAAGGATCACGTCCATGAAGTTCGCCTTTTGCTTTCCAAAGGCACATAAAAGAATAATTTATCGGGGGTCCTTGATGTTGTATTTACACAGCCTGGCACTATACACCACTTAGGAACAATTTTCGTCGTTTCCATAACAAAACTTATTATGCAGAACTAAACACTGAATTAATACACGGGGTTAGTACAGCAACGCGCGGCAAAACAACTGTAAAGTGACGTAGCAATTTGGCGCATGCGCAAATACGTTTTAAGCGTTGTAATTATTATTTAAACTTGTTTTGTTTATACCATGACTAACAACAATTATTTGCTGATTATAATTTTGTTTTATGATAAAACACACATTTCTCCCACAACTTTACCTAAATCTGTGAGTGGTGCAAGTAGCCTATTGTTTAATCCAAAAAATAACGTTTTAATCTAAGTCGACAGATCCTTCTGAAATTTTGTATAGGGTTATAATTTGTCATTCTAAACAACTTTTATTAATAAAATTTTACCGTATCATGAACAAAAAGGGTAGTTTACCTGAAATTAACATACAATTATCTCAAAAATAACGGTTTTTTATAAGTCGGCAGATCTTTCTGAAATTTTGTATCGGGCCATAATTTATCATTCTAAACAATTTTTCTTAATAAAATTTTGCCGTATCATGAACACAAAGGGTACTTTACCTGAAAATAAAATAGTTTTCGCTTTCCTGTCAAGGCCTACTTGTTTTTCAAAAACTGAAAATATTCTTAAAATTCTTTTCAAACCAAGCAGGACCGAATCCCAGAACCTTAAAATAAAATTCAAAATTTTTTAGACCATCTCACCTCTTGTAACATCAATCCTGGGACACACTGTATATGTTTAACATTACAATATTATTGCTCTACAGTTAGTGTCGTTAATTATTTAATATTTGTTATCTAAGTGGAAAAGCAGATGCTATTTTAAATAGTAATCTGAATTTGCCCTTTTGGTGGTGAAATGGGGGTTGTCGAAATTAAGTGTCTTTATTGCGCAAAGGACATTGGCATAGATGACCTAAATGTTCTAAAATGTTCAGGTGTACAAAAAAAAGGATGAAGAATTTAAATTAGATCATAACCATGGCTACTACTACCAGATACAAATGCAACTCGCTATTACTGGAGTTAATTACTGTGATTTTGTGGTATGGAGTAGTAAACATTTTTTCCGTGAAAGAATACATTTCAATGAGGTATTTTGGGAAAAAGAAAGCGCTATTGCTATGAAGTTTTTTAACAATGTGATGATGCCAGAACTTCTCGGTAGGGCATCCAACCCCGGGATCCCAAAATGTCGGTATCTTGGGATCCCTAATTTTTTTATCCGGTATTTCAATCCCGGTATTTTTCCCCAATACCGGAATTTTCGATATTTTTGGGATTGCTTTTGTGTGCACTGCGTCGCAGTTCGCAGAGTCTGCGAGTCGCCTTACCCGGCCTGGCCGGCGCCAGACATGGAGCAACATGTTGATAGATAATAATTAGTATGGTTCAGGGTAGTAGCAGTTAGCAGATGTGTCCATAAACGGCGTAAACTGTGTTCAGTTGTGTTGTCACTGTTGCTTGCATATTTACCTATTATACACCTACAAGCCTATGATATATATGGATAATACTAGAAATACCGGTTCTGAAAACAGGAAATCCCGGTATTGAACACCGGAAATCCCGGTATTGAATACTGGAAATACCGGTACTGAAAACAGGGAATCCTAGTTTGAACACCGGCAATCCTGGTATTGAATACCGGGATCCAGATAGAATTTCTTCAATACCGAAATCCCGGGATTGAAAATTCAGTTGGGTATTGAATGCCCTACTTCTCGGTAAATATTTCACAAATAAAGCAGTTAAGAATGCTGCAGCTAATACTGATTGGAATGTATTCAAAGAGTCGTTAAATGTTAATAATGGTACAAATTTAATGTTTTGTAATAAAAGTAGTAGTACGGAAACAAGGACCACTGCTCTCGTAGCCACGCAAACTAAAGATAACAGTATATATTGTTTGTGTAAGGGTCCTGATAATGGAACGCCTATGATTGCTTACTGTAATTTGCACTGTTCCGTGGAATGGTTTTATCTGATTTTTATTGGCTTAACATCTGTACCTAATACTGAATGGCATTGCCCTTTATGTAGTATAAGTGAAAGTAATAGTATTTTGTATTATATTGGTATTGGAATATAAAATAAAAGCAAATAAATATTTGATCGATTTATTTATTATCACTTTAATTGCAGTACTGTAAAATAAGTAAATACAAACATCATGTTTTTAAAAGCACGACCGCTGAGATATGTGAAAAACGCAGGTCTATTTTTAAATAAGTAACCGAATGCGCCAAGTAGCTGCTATAGAACACTGCAGTTTAAATTGAAACTAAATGAATTAATAACAGATTCATCCATTTTCAAGTATTCTATAATGTATATTGGTTATTTATATTTATACAGTACAGTAAACATTGCGCTTCCATACTTTGACCAAAATTATTTAAAAAGATATTTTTGTCAACTACACGGAAAAATTGCATGTTTAACACAATGGAAAATTCCATGCTCACGTAAAACTTTTACATTTGCTGGAAAACTCTCACTTTTCTTAACTTGTAGAGCAATCTACTATTAATTCACTAGCGATTTAAGAAGAAAATTAACTCGCTAGCATATAAACATTATAAACAGTTACTTATGGTTGCTATTATAAAGATAATAATAATAATGCCAGTTTAAAATGCCAAAGAAATATTAATTAATCGAGTTATTTAACAATATCAGTAACGGCGTAACTGGAGACTTGAGTTACCGCATTATATTTTTATGACGCTCAACGGCTTAAACCTGAAGAGAAACACAGATTGCAGGCAGCTGAAAATTATTTCGGTGGAGCAAATAATTCTCACATATAATCTCATAAGTCACAAGAGCATTAATTCTTTCCGGATTTTTTTTTGACTGCGTTCCAACAACGTCATATTAATTAGGACGCCTTCCAGGGGCAAGCGTTTCCTTTACAGAGACTTTCCATTTGAAAATATATTTTTTGGAACTTTTCCTTACTGCCAATCTCTAGCGTGCTTTTAAAACTTTCTTTAGTGCAACAAAAGTTATTAAATTTGTCCTACATTTTAAATGCGGCATATGCCGCGGGGTTTAAGCTAGTCTATATAATATATCAACAAAGATTTGAATACATTGGTTAAATCTTCTGACATTCATGTAAATCTTTTATGATGCTGTTTGACCGTTCAAAAGCTAGAACAGAAACCCTGGCTGAAGGTGTGGCAGTTAATATTAATATTAACAACGTACTGCTTACAATCGTCGACTGTGCAAGAAATTTGGGACTTGATCTTGATTTAAACAGCAAACAATAAATATTGTAAAAAATGCATTTTGCAACTGTACTCCAATAGACAGTATTTAAACATATCGTTGAAAATAATATTATACGAATCTGTAGTTTTGTCTAAAGCAAATTTTTGTAATACTGTTTATAGATCATGCTTGGACAGTGTTTGTATTGAAAAATTGCAAAGAATTCAAAATTGCTGTGTAAGATTTATCTTTGGGATAAGCCGAAGGTATGGCCCAAGTCATAAACTGAAGTAGTTAACAACATTTGCAAAACAGGCGGTTGTTTCATTCTATAAGTTTGTATCATAACATAATTGAACTAAATTACCTTTATATCTACATAAAAAATAACTTTTAGATCTAATATTCATAACGTAAATATTTGCAGAGCTCTTCAAATCACGATTCCAAAACACCAAGCAGCAACTTTATTAGAGATCATACAGTTACAACATTTCAAAGGTATTGTAACTCTCTTCCACTGCAGTTAAAGGAACTCACTGTACACAAATTCAAAAAACAACTGAAGCGCTATGTACTAATCAGCAATGATATTTTGTTTCAATATTTTGCTTATTATGTTGTTCAATCAGTTTGCAACGATTAATGATTTTTTACAATCCACAAAGATTCGTGAGGAAGACCAAAGGTAGGCAATTTGCAGTCTGCTACCTGATCGCGTACCTTTTAGATGGCATGATAATATGTTTATATGCATTTTTGTTTCTATCTCATCTTTTTTTGTATGAAAGCGATCTGAAAAAAGCACTTATTATTATTATTACAGCACGTTTGTGTTCTTTGTCCTGCTTCTTAAAAATTATATAACTTCCAGCATTAGTTACCTGTTTAAAGTTGGCCAATCTACATATACATATAACCTTTTTTACAAAGCAGACATTTAATACGAACTACGAAGTATCCAAAATATTAAGAACTGAAATTTGTTCTCATCAAACACAATAACTTACATAGTAGAAGCTCGATAACGTGAACATTCGAAGATATGTACTACTTAGTAACGTGAACAGAGATAACACTCGTTAACATGAACAACAATCGAGACTTGATATCATTGGAGTACTAAATGTGGGTGCCGCTAGAAGTCCCTTAAAGCTGTGCGCCTCTCATTATACTTGGTGCTTTATGAATAAACTGCAGTTGCAGATTCAGTTTCAAAACAAAAACTAAGTAAAATTACGTTTTTTCATAAAAATTATTTTTAAATTTCTTACAAATACAGTACTATGCAACTACAAATAAGACAACACAAAATTTTGCACTATAAAATTGCAATTTTTTGCACCCTGTGTAGTGTCAACACTTGCACTAATTTGAATATGCTTGGGATTTGTGTTAACGTTAACAAGCTTCTACTGTATTATTATTTAAAATAATTTGACAGTGCTCGACCTGTACAATCGTGAAGTACAGGTATCTATTCTTTATTAAGCATTCGACCACTGCTTTATTGTTCTTTGTTCTTCCAGTCAATCTATTTGCGTTATTTCTTATCATGCCTCACTAGATATTAACAACAATGTAATCCCGTGGTTAAGTTTGCCGATGAACAACGATGTGTTTTGGAGGTTTCCCGTAAAGTTGGCTCTCGAATGAAAATAAGAAGTGTTTGGTGGCCATCTAATGCCAAAAAAAAAAACAATGTGTTTTTATTGCATAGGGCACCTTCCTCAAATCCCAGCACTTACGGAATTAGGAGATCATTAAATAATTTACAACAAAAATTCTATTTGTAACTAATTTATTGAATTACATCTTAATTTTAAATACATTTTCGACTTGTACAACACAACACAATATAACATTTTATTCAACATTTTTAAGTATTACATTAAAAAGTAAATTAAATTAGATCCAATAATTAAGATCGCTTTAAAAATTTATTTCTCAAATAACATATTATGATACAAGTGTAAACATTAATTTCTAGTATTATTGGGATCATCAAAACGAAAAAAGAGATAGAAGATAGGTAAGACAGAAATTGCAAAAATTTATGAATAACTAATTTCCAAAAATGACCAAAATCAGAATTGGAATTAACAAACAAATGTCTCTACGAGCTTGAGGCTGCTGCACGCTTTATGTTTTTGATACACTCCGATGTCCTAAACAAGAATTGACTAGTAAACACCTTTTCGAGCTTCAGGCAGGTTCCACACACTTGTAAGTTTTTGGTACTGGTACTGGGCACCACGGTCCTAAAACAAACACCAATCCAATATAACAGTAATAATAGCCTATAAACAAAGAACGCGGAAAATATATGAACTAAAACTAAAATTTAAGTAAGGAAAACTAAGGGGAACTAAAGAACCAATGAAAAGCAAGCTTTGCTGAGAGGTACAGGGTTATTCATTATAAATTACCCACCCCTTATCATCGTTATTATTGCCTATAGAAAAAAAAGTGGTTATAACTGAATTTTGTTAAAATGCTATCAAAAGTACAGTGGCGTGCATAATTAAGGGGATACAAAAAAGTAATATATTTTTTTAAATGGAACACCCTGTATATTATTGAATTTTTGGAATGATCTTTCTTTCCTGATTTCAAAAATATACCATATGTTACCCCTACCTTATACCGTTTTTGAGTTATTAAACGTCGAATATCTTAGTTAAAGTAGTTAACATTATTAAATATAACAAAGTTTTATTTAGGAAATGTAAATATAAATAAAAAATAACTCATTTAGATTATTTCATTAAAGAAATGTCACTTATCCAACAAAATAGTTTGTCATTTTCATAGCTTACTTTAATAATGTTAATGATATTCGACGTTTAATAACTCAAAAACGGTATAAGGTAGGGGTAACATATGGTATATTTTTGAAATCAGGAAAAAAAGATCATTCCAAAAATTTAATAATATACAGGGTGTTCCATTTAAAATAATATATTACTTTTTTGTATCCCCTTAATTATGCACGCCACTGTACTTTTGATAGCATTTTAACAAAATTCAGTTATAACCACATAACTTTTATTTAAAACTTTTTTTTCTATAGGCAATAATAACGATGATAAGGGGTGGGTAATTTATAATGAATAACCCTGTACATTCACGAAAAACACAAAAGTCATGTCGCTACTGCGTCAGACAGAAGTGTCTTAATTTACAGGTTTTTGAGTGCTGTAGTCACCTCAAATCGTTAAGTATTAAATGATTTCTAAAATTTTTTCTTACAATTAGCGTACATTAATAATATTTTGTATGCATTTATTTATCTAATGAGCTGTAAACGAAGAAAACTAGTGCATTCAGAAGAGACAGGTGTAATTTAAAATGTTAATGTTCGAGATTTCTGATGAACAAAAGGCTTTTCTACAATGTGGATATTTCGGGTAAAACAAGCTACAAAATTAGCAGTTGCAGCAGCTGGAACATCACAATCACTGATAAAAGAAGTTAACGTCCAGAGTCCAATAGGACATGTTGCTCTAAATATAGAGCAACATGTATAGAAATATTTTATGGCCACCTCGGGGTAATTGATTGGTTCTGGGTATGTACCGTCTAAAAATAGATGCACAAGGGTTTATCGAGCCCTACTTCATTTTCAAGAATCAGTTGTTATGTCCCGCCTGTCGATGTGATTACATTGCTTTTTTTTTTTAATCATGCGACTATATTGCTTATTTTTTTAATCGTCGCACCTTAAGTGTGTTTTATTGCTTTCATGTAAACCACACCACATAAATAGTTTTTGTTTTTTAGCATGCTGTAAAGATCAAGTTTCTTATTACAAATATAAATTTTGATGAATTTTTATTAAATTCTTGTCTAAAAATCTGTAAATTTGCAGTAAGAGTGTATTCCCCGCAAAGTAGAACAACACTAAATATGTGACATTGGCAAAAAACTTTGATACAATTGAACCATTAGTGCACAGTGTTTTCCAAAATGTACGCGAAAAACATACAGAAATTGCTTTTTCCAGTTTCTATAAATTTTTTGAAATTTCTATTTTCGCTTGCCAATGCTTTTTATACTTACTATGATAGTTATAATTACTTTTTCTTAGTTTTTGACAAATATGCAATTTTCTCAATTTTGGAATTTTATTTATATTTACCACAAATATGGACATATCCTCCCAGCGCCCTATTTATAAGACAGAACTTTTTGAAAAAACCAGAGTGACATTTTATTTTTAATCAATGCTATTGCCTTCCGGGGGGGGGGGGGCGGTCCAAAGAACAACATTCAGTTTTTGCAAAAGTTTTCCAAGAAAAATTAATTTGGGCGTTAACAGGTTAAGTAACGCTACAGCAGGTAATGCTTAAAAAATAATATCTCAGGATCCTCATTAAAAAACTTAATGCAGGTTACTACTTGAGTGCTTACTTTTTCCAGGCACTACTTAAACATCGAAGAAAATAAACTGAAAGAAGACTCTAAAATCATTGATTTTGATTTGGGAGTTTTGCAAAGAACAGTTCATAAAATGTACACTGTGGAACCGAAAGTACAGAGATTAAATGTACTAGTAAAAAATGGGTATTGCACGTGATAAAAATCGACCTTGAAGCATGAATGTGATATATGGTTCCCAAACAATTTTATGGGGCATTAAATTAAAAAAACTATCATCAAAGGCTGCAACCAACCTAAACAAGCTAGGGAATTGTTGGTGAATTGTTTGAAACCACTGCTTCTTTACGTGCCATGAATTCAACTAATCAACCAATCAGAATCAGACTGGCAGACATGCGCAATAGGCAGGACCCTATACTGCAGTCTGGCCAAAATAGAAAGTTTATTATACTGGATGAGGAAAAACTTTGAGAAAGTATTAACCTTGAGGATAATTGACAATCACGCAATCTAATATAATATTTACTTAAAAGACATGTATTGAATTCTTGGTTGTTCTGATTACTATTATTTTCGTAACTATGGATTTATTGAATAACTAGTGATTTAGTAACTTAAACTAAATCTAAATCTTGATTTTTCAAATAAAAATTTTAATTTCCTGCGTTTATGGATGTTTATCAATTTTCTACAGAGTGTACTTGCAAAATGGAGCTACCGCCAGCCTCCCCGATTCAGGATTTTTGAATACTTGGTGGTACTGCAGGTATATCATTCTGTAATCAAGCAAAGTAAAACTGCTAGTTACTTAAAATTTGCTTATATAAATGTTGTAGGCCTGAAGATGGTGCATACTACTAAAATACTTGTGATTATACAGGGTGGTTCGAAAGAGCCTGGTAAACCAAACTGACTTCTTTTAAACAAAACACCTTATATTTGGGTAGCTTACATTTTTTTTCTCTTCATGCTCTTCATTTAAATATCAAATTGCATGGGTTCAACATTAACTGTCTTGGAGATACTAATGTTGTTATACAAAAAAATACTGTTCGGGAGGTTGCTGCAAATAACAAAAAACAATTGAATAAAAAAAAGATTGTTTAAAACAATATAGCCAATGAGCCATTCCACTACCAATACAATTTGTGAGAAACTATTACCGAGACATAGCTAATTTTCATTTCCTGAAGCATAATCGCATGTTCAAAGCTATAAATAACTAAACAATATTTCTGCATTAGTCAATAAATGTCGTATGTTATCAAGTCAAGGATCTCGAAAAAAATATAGCCAACGCGACTTTTTCCTAGCCATATAAGATTTGGTAAACCAATTTCAGTGAATAGCATTTTTTGATTTACATAACCATTAAATTAGCTACAAATACCCAAATATTTTTACCCAAAAGTAAATAAATTTCTTATCTAACAGCGCTTAAGTAGGCAATCAAGTATACTGAACAGGAGTTTATACTACCAAAACTATTTTTGGGGAAAGCCTTAAAAAATAGCTTATTTTCGCTTAAAGCTTAACCGCATTTCATTAGATATAAATAATTACCGCATTTCATTAGATATAAATAATGAACTAATTTTTCTAAAAAAAAAAGTAAGCAATTACTTACCAACAAATGAAGTTGGAGTAATGTTGAATATATAAAATATTATTCCATATTTCAAAGGAAATGCTGCATCCATGATCGTATTTGAGGAACAGTCCTATTTTGCAATACTGGGTACCGTTTGATAGCCTCTTCACATGCTGCTTTTACTGGCAATTTAGCTGCTCCTAGTATAAGTTGAAAGTACTGTAAAACAACTCGCTTCTCTGGTGTGAACCATTTGAGACAACTGTGAGCTAAAAAATAAAGGATTATTTCTAACAAATAACGCTTTCTGGCATATTAATCTACCAAAATTTACATGAAATATATTTTTAAAGATCGGAAAATATTTCTGATGCCCTCTGAACTAAATACACTGAAATAAGTGATGCCCTAAGTCATTGGTAATGTACAAAATTATTTCGGCAAATGTAGGTAAATGGTTCCTAAAATGCTAAATGCGCTGTAACTCAAGAGAGAAGCTTATGGAATTCTGTTCATTTGTATGAACTGTAAATGTCCAAACTTACAAAACAGTGTGTAGGTAGCAAAAACAAAATTAGAACAATTAAGTACAGTGAAATCTCTCATAAGCGGACACAGTGGTGCCACGACTTTTATCCGTTTAATGGAGGTGTCCTCTTAATAGAAATGCTTTAATTTAATAATTTTTGTTTAATCTTCATTTGAATATAGATTGACAAAGAATTCATACATTTTTAAATACATACAATTCTACTTTTGCTTTTTATTATGACACTACTGTAAAAAAGTAGAATTTGTACATACATATCAACTGCAGGCTGTAATGAAGAAAATCTACCTGGTTTTAATCAAATAAATAAAATAGTTTTCACAGAACACTTATTTCACTTCCGAAATTCAGATACATAACTGAGGATTAAGGTTGGAAAACATAGGGCGATGGAGATGCCTTTGCATATAAACTACATTGGTTCATGATGGTGCCCGCAAAAACTGTTCGCTTAATAGAAGGGTCCGCTTAATGGAGTGTACGTTATGAGAGATTTCACTGTATTTGTCAAAAACGTAACAGAAAGTCTTGTAATTATATAATTTGAGCATCACAGTTACAATTGGCAGTCTTTGAATCTGACTAAAGCAAGTTTTATAATACCTACCAACTTTGGATGGTGCATTTCCTTGGTGTTCTGTTTTTTTATTTTTCAGTCTTCATTTTCTGGAATATACAAAATGAAAATAGAATTGTCATAAGATAAATAGATTAAGGTTACCAGTATCCAGTGATCATGATGATGATTCGTAAATACTTATAGTAATCACTCGAGTTATCACTCCATTGCCTTTTGCCTCTTTTCTTTAGGGTAGACGATACTGTCAATAAATAAATTAAATATACATATATATATAAGCAAGTTGTGCTTTTTATTACCGTTTCTCGCATCCTATTTTCCACCTAATTCTATCCTCCCAGTCTGGATCTGATAATCCTCGTTGGTGCATGCCATCTTCCATTTCTGTCTGCCATCTTCTAGGTGGTCTACCTCTTTTTCTTCTTCGATTAAGTCTCCATGTCCAAGTTTTTTTGGGTAATTGTCCTCTTCCATGCGTTGTAGATATCCATACCAAAGCAAATTCTTTTTGGTTATATTGTCTAGGATAGATTCATTTATTTCCATTCTTTGTTTTTATCACTTCATTCGTAACGTGTTCCAGTCTCAAAACCACACAACTTCTTCGCCAGAAATCCATTTCCACTGCCTTCAATCTGTTCGAATGTTTCAGATTTAAAGTCCATACTTCACATCCGTACGTAGTGACACTTTCCACAACAGACTTATATATTTTCTTTTTGGAGTTTTTCCCGATCGTTTTTGTTCCATAGTACACTATTTAATTGTCTTACTGCGATTTTTCCCATTCTGATTTTCTTTCTTATATCTGTTTCCGTTAATCCTTTTAACGATATTGCCACTCCTAGATATTTATATATTTCACATATTATTATTTTTATGGTTCCCGAGTCTATTTTTAGATATTTTCCTTCATTTCTTATGACCATGTACATTGTTTTTTCTGGATTCATCTTGATACCCCACAATTTGTAATGTGTTGTACACAAAATAAGTTATCCACACAGGACCTTCCTGATCGGAATCCACTTTGCTCCTCGATCTCGTCCATCTTGCGTTCTATTGCTGCTTCAAAATTTTGCTATAAAGCTTTCCAATCGAACTGGTGACACTAATACCCCTATAATTTCTGCAGTCATCTATCTTAAAATACAAATGATATTTTGGCAACTTTCCACTTCTTTAGGATTTCGTCTCCTGTTAAAACATTTCTTGAACACGTTTGCGAGGTTTTCAAACAAACAAGCTGGTCCGTTCTTTAGAAGTTTAACGGCTACATTTCCCGGTGCGGGAGATTTGTTTTTTTATTTTCTTTAAAATTGACAAAATTTCTTCCTTAGATATTTTTTCCACTGGCTCATATGTACTTATGCTATACTCTGGCCGCATATATTCGACCCTTACTTCAGTTAAAAGTTCCTTGTAATATGTCTCCCATGCTTGCATGCTAATTTGCCGTCTTCCGATTAGTTCCTTATTACTTTTTCTCATATTAATTATCATTTTCCATGTGTGCCTCGTCTTATTACCTCCCATAAGTTTATCTACTTCCTCACATTGCTTTTCCCAAGTGAAGTTTTTCTCTCTATTAACTGTCTTTTTAACTTCCCGGCTACATCGAGTCTATTGTTTTCTATCCTCCATATCTTTTGTATTTAACCACTTTAAGTACAGGCATTTCTTTTCTTTTACTAACTTTTCACACTCTTCGTTCCACCAGCAGCTTAGTTGTTGCTTTTGCAGTGGTTTCTCGCATATGGCCTCATACGGTACTTCATGTAATAGAATCCTTAATTGTGCGTATATTTCCTGTGCACCTCCACTTAAAGGTTCTTTCAATTTAAATTCCACTTTCAATTTAAATTCCAGCCTTAGTTTGTATAGAAATTGTATCGAGTGCTGTTGCAGACCAACTAGATTATATTTTATTGGATGTTGACTATGTATACCACAATCACTTTTCTCCCGTGTATATGGATGGTTGTATTTAAAATAGATTTTTGCTCTTAATAGGTAGTAATCGGATGCGTATTCAGCGCCTCTAATTACTCTTACATCTTCCATTTTGATATTCAAGGTTTGCTTTAAAATGATATAATCTATTATCGATTACAAGTTTCACGTTGGTTGCGTACAGGTATATTGATGTATTTTTTTGTGGGCATAAAATCCATTCATTATTTTCATTCCTAGGTGTTCACAGAAATCAATTAATCTTTCCCCACTGTCATTTGTTACATCTTCACCGTATTGACCAACTACAGTCTTTGATTCTATGTCCAGTCCTAGCATTAAAATCCCCTAACATAATTATTTCTTTCTTATTTTTAGTATCTTCTATTAGGTTCGTCATTTGTTCCATAAATTTTTCTTTAATTACTACTGCAGACTCATCAGTCGGTGCGCATACTCCTATGATTTTGACTTTGTAGCCATATAATCCCATTTCAACAATCAACTGTTCACTTATATACTCCCAATGTGTTACATGTTTTTGCAGTTCTTTCTTTATAGTAATTGATATGCCTACTTTTGCTCTTTCTTCTTTGCTGACCCTGCTGTAAAAGTGCAAGTATTTTCCCTTTTCTTCATTTCCACAACCTTTCCTTTTCGTTTCCGAGATTCGGAATTTCTCCAATTCGGTGAATACTTCATTCAATTTCGTATGTAGCCCTTCTACATTCAATGTTCCAATAATCATTGACCTTTTCCGTTTGCACTGTCAGTCCGATGCCTTAAAACCCAACGTGGAGGACCAGGGTATCTTTCTTCGTCTGGCCCCTCCCCTTGGACCTGACCGGCAAGGGTGACCCTACCAGGAGCTTAAGCTCCCGCCGGTATAGCTCTCAGGTTCCTTGAGGCATGCAAGCTTCCTCACCCGGCAAAATATGCCTTCGTCAAGGTAGAGATACCAACGAGGAAGATAGTAAATGTAGTATATATTAAAAAACAACTGATTACACAAAATTAAAGTAGTATAGTCAATAGATCAAATTACAGAAGAACGTACTGATATCATGTGGCGTTGATTTCTCACAATATGTTGTAGTCCTCCTTTGACGTTTAGTTGATACGCAACGAAGCTCATTTTCATATTCAACCGATGTTGATGTTTGCCCATGCAGTTCTTGTAAGCTTTGCCCCTATGGTCTTCTAGATTACCTTGCTCAAGAACATCTAAGAGAGGTGCCACAGCATTTAATTCTTGGGTTACAATACCGAGGCAGTACTGAACCTTGTGTATGTCAAGATGACCTATAAAATTTGCTAGGCGCGAGGTGTCTTTAGTATTCATATTTAGTATTTGGACTTGGGTCGCAATTTGTTTATGTAGTTTTGTCCCTCGTAGCAGTTCTGGCTTGGAAGCTCCACAAAGTTTCTCATATTCTCGTAATACTTTACGTGCTCTCACAGATATATATCGTGTGCCCACTGCTGGTAATCCAAAAATAAAAGGGTTCTTTTTTTCTACACCTGCTGTTGGACGAAGTTCCTTTATTAATTGCTAACAGTCATAAACTTGTTTATCTGTAAAAACTGAAACTTGTCTTCCTAATTTACTATGCACATTATTTATGTCTGCTACACGCAGTCTTTCCATTTTCCCTGGTCTTTTTCTATTAATTCCTTGAATGCATATTAAAGTGGATTCTAAAAGATTTTTGAAATTGCAACAGCCAAATCCTTTAGCCTTAAGACTGTTATATGCCATATTCATTCTCACTTTTGAATAAGTAAGAAGTTTTTGAATATCCTCACTTTCAGGAATTTTACTGGTTCTCAGCAGCTGTTTCGTTCACAGATACACGGAACTGCATCCGCATTAGTTTCATACGTAACACGCACCTTTATGTATTGCAACACGAAGTTTTCCCAGTGTTTAGAGATGACAATGTTGTAAACAAGATACAATTCGACGAATTAATTATAAAGTTCAGAAACTGTTTATGAGAAAAAATCGCCAAAAGCATTTGCAGTATTATATTAGAATTACGACATTTAGGTCGATTTACGTCGGCTATTAAAAAGTAAAATTCAAGCATTCGTCACCTTACTGTGAAGTAATTCAGCCTCTACACTTTGACCTAGCAGTAAATATTGTAAGTGGTTATTTAAGGCTCGGATCCTAGCTAAAATACCTTTTCTGATTATTGTAGGTATAGGATAAATAGTTATATATAAATCCGTTTCACGAAAAATCATATAATTTAATAGGAATTTGAAATTACCTATAATACCTATTTCAAGTTTTTTTAACCTAAACTCAGAAGTTATATCACCTGAAATAGGTTGTTTAGTTTTTTCTGTTTTCCTATTATGTAGATTAATATATTCATTCATTTTCAGTCAGCAGTTGGCACAATCGCCACAACATGCATCCTCAGATGTTTGTTGTTAATGTTTATAATGGGGTTTCAATAAGATTATTACTAACTGGAAAACATCACACCATAGTAAAATTATTGGTCACGAAATGATTTGAAAGTATTTTACTCAGTTCTAATCCACATTATTTGCTTGGCCTATGGTCTAAAATTTAACTCGCATACATTTTCTTAAATATAGGTAGTACGCTATTTGAAGATACAGCAATGTGCATTTAAAATGCTAAAACTAGTTTTCAACATAAATCGCTGAAACAAGATGTACTGTATATAACAGCTATTTGCGACATTAGACCGGTAGCTGAGCATTTATTGCTGAGCTAGTACATTACGGCCGAGCCCGTCAGGTCGAGACACGTGATTTAGCAAGGGCATAACACGAGTACCAGCTGTGTGTTGTATACTTTTTTTTTGTATACTGAACAAGAACAAGACCAATTTTGATGATTAAAGAATGATCCCAAATTATTTGCTTTCAAAATGCTGTGAATCGTGTTATATGTTTGGTAGTAGTGAAGTGTATTGTTGGTGGCAGTGTCAGTCTATGTCTCGAGGTTAAGTTTTGCATCAGTTTGTACCAGGCCGATACAAAACCGAACCTGCTAACCTCGAATGCGACAGAAACTGACAGTGCCAGCAACAATATACTTCAGTACTTACAAAAGTATAACACGAATCACAGGCGTTGTTAAGTGCTACCGGACTCATTGCTAAGCTGGTAGATGGTTGCTTAGAGGAGTAAAGAACACATTTTAGTGTGCTAATGGATAGCATAGTGAAATTAGAACAACGCGGGCTGTCATTAACGGATTCAATGGAAATCATTATTAAAATTCAAACTTGTTTGAAAGAAACTTCCGGTAAATCAAGCAAAAATGCTTTGAAAAATTTAACTTATGTCAAAGGTCCAGGTGTTGGGTTTATGAAAAACTTACTAAAACTTCAAATAATGAACAACCCGACGAACATATAGATAATATTGATTGGTTCATTTACAAATTTGTACCAATTACCTATTTCTGTAAAAGATAAGCTTAGCTTTCTATGGCTGAAAAATATATTCACTATAAATGATAACTCATTTACGCCAGAAAATTTTGAATGTATTTTATTTGTTATGCTAACAATAACAAATAAATTTAGTTTAATGTTTAGATTTTCTTCCATTTTAATTTTCTTTAACCTATTTAAAGTACCTAACCCTGATTTTTAATAACCTATTTTAGGTATCTAAAAAGAAGTTTTTTACAACCTGAAAAATCCTAGCCTTAGTTATCATTTATGATGAATCTACATCTATTTATTTATTAAGTCACCACAGACAGCTGTTAGCTTCGGAGAAAGTTCTGTAAAGCTGTATTAAAGATTCTAACAATAAAAATGCAACAAAATCTAATGATTTTTTGAAACTAATGCGAAAGCAAAACAGCTGCTGAGAACTGGTTAAAACAGAAGAAATCTATAAAAATTCCTGAATACGAGGATATTCAAAAACTTCGTACTTATTCAAAAGTGAGAATGGATAGGCGTATGACAGTCTTAAGGGTAAAGGATTTGGCTGTTGCAATTTCAAAAATCTTTTAGAATCGACTTTAATATGCATTCAAGTGATTAATAGAAAAAGACCAGGAGAAATGGAAAGACTGCTTGTAGCATAGATAATGTGCAATCCATCCATAAGGACACTGATGTTTACAAAACACTTCCAGCATAAGGTCAGCATTGTGCTGACAAATATATTGGAATTACTCTGCATGGTAAATTAGGAAGAACAGTTTCTGTTTTTACAAATAAACAAGTTTATGACTGTTTGCAGTTAAAAAAGGAACTTTTTCCAACAGCAAGTGTACAAAAAAAGAACCCTTTTATTTTTGGATTACAGCAGTGGGCACACGATATATATTTGTGAGAGCATGTCAAGTATTACGAGAATATGCAAAACTCTGTGGAGCTTCCAAGCCAGAACTGCTACGAGGGACAAAACTACGTAAACAAATTGAGACACCAGTCCAAATACTAAATATGGATACTAAAGACACCTCGCGCTTAGCAAATTTTATGGGTCATCATGAGGACATACACAAGGTTCAGTGCCGCTTCGGTACTGTAACCCAAGAATTAAATGCTGTGGCAACTCTCTTGGATGTTCTTGAGCAAGGTAATCTAGAAGACCATAGGAGCAGAGCTTACAAGAACTGCATAGACAAACATCAACATCAGTTGAATATGAAAATGAGCTTCGCAGCGTATCAACTAAACGTCAAATGAGGGCTACAACATATTGTGAGAAATCACCGCCACGTGATATCGGTACGTTCTTCTGTAATTTGATCTATGGACGATACTACTTTCATTTTGTGTAATCAGTTGTTTTTTAATATATACTATATTTAATATATTTATTGATAGTATTGTCTACATCAGAGAAAAGAGGCGCAAGGCAGTGGAGCAATTACTCGAGTGATGACTATATTTACGAATCATCATCATCACTGGATACTGGTAACCCTAATCTAGTTATATGATGACAATTCTACTTTCATTTTGTATTATATTGCAGAAAATGAGAACAGCAAAATAAAAAAAAAACGTAAAATATTAAGAAAACGCACCACCCAAAGTTAGTAGGTATAGGCAGACGTCGCAGTTTGCGAGGGTTACGTTCCAGAAGAATGCCGCGAAGCGCAAAACCGCGATGCGCAAGTAAACACATAAATGATAAAAACGGGGTTAGGTTCCATTAACTAGATTTATTTATAGTATGCAACCTCAAAAAAACAAAACTTTTCTGTGTTTTTTGTCTAGCAAATCTGAAGCACAAGCTTTATGCTTTGACGACATGGTTTTCCGTGTTTTAAAAATTAAACTCAATTAAATTTTCGGCAGAAACGCTTGAGAAGACAGTAAAGCTTGAACTAAAATTCCATACGTAACATAAGTCTGCCACTTGAATCTAGAGCTCGAATCTCGATTTGTTTATTCAAGATATAATTTTACAATTTATTTCAGGTCCAATTTGGTCATGAGATTCACAGGAATAGGCTCGATAAGTGTGTTTACAAGTTCGTGATAAATAAAGTTATTTAGGTGTTCATGACATAAACCGCATACGTCTGCTTTATTTACTTATAAAGGTCACTAATCTGACATTAAAACTTTAAATCTCTGTTAAAATAAACAAAAGCTCATCAAAACGTTGGCGCTTATGATATATGCATTAGTAAACAAATTTTTATGCGCTTTTGTTTATTTTCACACTGAATTAAAGTTAACGTTAGATTAGTGGCTTTTATAAGACTGGCCGGTGTGTGAAAGTTGGAACAGTTGGCAATTCCATCCGTGAACGGCAAAGAAAAGAGAGTTCAGTGAACCGCAAAGCCGCTAACGGCGAGGTCTGCCTGTATAATAAAACCTGCTCTAGTCAGATTCAAAGATTGCCAACTGTAACTGTGATGCTCAAATTGTGTAATAACAAGACTTTCCGTTGTTTTTGACAACTAATCCTTCCAAAATTTTTTTTGCTACCTACACTGTTTTGGGAAAGTTAGGACATTCACAGTTCATACAAACGAACAAAATTCCATAAGCTTTTCTCTCGAATTTCAGCGTATTTGGCATTGTAGGAATCATTTACCTATATTTGCCAAAATAATTTTGGATGTACCTAACTTATATCAGTGTATTTAGTTCAGAGGGGAACATCTGCCAGAAAAAGCAGCATGTGAAGAGGCTATCAAACGGTACTCAGTATTGCAAAATTGGACAGTTTCTCAAATACGGTCATGGTTGCAGCATTTTAATAGAAATAAGTAATACTTTTTTATATTCAGTAATTGCTAGTTTTTTCAGAAAAATTGGTTAATTACTTATATCTAATGAAATGTGGTAAGCTTAAAGTGAAAATAAGCAATTTTTTAAGGTTTTCCCCAAAAATAGTGTTGGTAGTATAAACTCCTGTTCAGTATAGTTTTATCACCTACTAAAGTGCCGTTAGATTAACTTTTATTTACTCTTGTGCGAAAATATTTGGGTATCTGTAGCTAATGAACTGCGGTAAAGATTATGTAAATCAAAAAATTCTATCCACTGTAATATGTTTACCAAAATTGATATGGCTAGTAAAAAATCTCGTTGACTATATTTCTTAGAGATCCTTGACTTGATAACATAGGACATTTATTGACTAATGCAGAAATATTGTTTAGTTATTTATAGCTCTTAGTTGAATGCCAAAACAAAGCAAACAAAATTGGATAAGATAACAATAAAGGTGTCTTTAACTCAGCAGCACAAGACCTTGAAAGGCAAACAACCTTCAATACTAGCAAAATCACAATGTTTAAATTACCCGAGAGATTACAAATTCGAAAAACCTGCAAAATTAAAAAAACTGACTGAATCAACAGTGACTACTAAAGAAACACCAGAGATGCTTCAAATAATAATGAACCAATTATCTCAAACACAAAAATGAGCGGAATTGAAAATAAGTTAGATATTAATTTGAAAACACTTGAAAAATGGAATACGGATCTTAAAGCAATCATTGGTAATTAAGAGAAAAAAAATGAAATGCTAGAGCGTGAAACTCAAAGAAAGAACCTCATAGTATATGGTGTCCCAGAAGAACCTGATGAAACTATGGAAAATTTAATTCAAGCATTTATAAAAATAACTTCAAATATGGAAATCCAATTACCAAGAAATGAAATAATTTCATTTATAAAATTGGTAATCAAAAATCTGATATTACTAAACCTATTAATTAGGACTAACAACTTGGACAAAGAAAGTGGAGATTCTAAAAAATGTGAAAAAATTATAACCACATTTAAATGAAGCTAGAAAGAAAGGATTTAAAGCATTTATCAAAAACAATAAATTAGTAGTAGGCAATGAGAAATTTACACTAGAGCAACTATCTATAGAACCTATGGAAGAAACAGAAAAAATTACCACAGGAGAGAAGAGAGCAATTCAGAATTCACCTACAACTTCAGAGAACCAAATTCAACCGGAAAACAAGAAGATTAAGGAACAACACAAAGAAAAAAGGAAAAGACGGAAACCAAAGAAAATTAAGCAGGAAAAATTTAAAACGGAAAAGATTTTGTCCAAACTTTATTAAAACCCTTAGCACACCTTCAAAACACTACCACAGCTAATACAATCGATATCCCATTTAATAGTCAATACCCATGTTACACCCACCACAATCAAACTCACTCAAACCCACACTTTAAAAAAAACTAACAAACAAACTCCCCAGAAGTTTGGTCAACAGGGGAGGAAGTGACCAAAACAAAATCGACCAAAAACATACATATGCACCTTCAGTGTAAGAACCATTCTATCAGAGGACAGAGTACTAGTAGAATTAGAAGAAGCTTTAAAACACAAAGTGGGATATAATAGGAATGGCTGAAATAAAAAAACCTGGAGAAGAAATAAAAGTAAGGAATAATGGAAATTGATTATGTTATGTAGGGCAAGGGAAAGGACAAGCTGGAGTAGGCTTCTACATCAAAAAACATATAGTGGAATCGGTAATGGAATTCAAAGGAATCTCTGATAGAATAACTTACCTCAAAATTAAAACAAATACAGACAAACATTTTCCAAGTATGCGCCCCAACAGAGTGTGCCACAGAAGAGGAAATTAATGATTTCTACAAGCAGTTGGATCAAGGAATAGAAAAAAATACCACAAAAAAGTAACCTTATAATTATGGGAGATTTCAACGCGAAATTGGTAAAATAAAAATGAACATAGGAGAGGAAAAAGGCAAGAGGTTCCCATGGATTAGGAAATAGAAACGTAAGAAATTTCGTGATAGAAAACACATTTTAAAAAGATATCTGGAAGACGATGGACCTGGATTTCACCAAATGGTTTCTACAAAAACGAAATCGACTATATACTACTGAATAACATGAGAAATATACAAAACATAGAAACAATAAATTGAAATTTACAAGCGACCACAGAATGGTAAGATTAACAATAAACCTTAATAAATAAGAAAAACGAAAATGTGTAATTAATAAACTTATATCCTCGAAAGAAGTCAGTGATAAAGAGATCAGAGAACTAAAAATTAATAAACCGATATTAAACATTAAGAAAAAATTAGAAAAAAGCCTCCAAAAAATGATACACAATTTAAAGAAAAAAAAACAGAACCCCAAACAAACAATGTACTTTTTCGGAAAAGACAATACAATTAATAAAAGAGAAAAACTAAATGAGGAAAAAACCAGAAATAAAATAAAATACATAGAATGGTGCAAGATTAATAAACTAACTAAAGGAGCAATACGCAAAGATATGAGAAAATAAAAAGAAGCACTTCAGAAACAAACTCAACAAAAAAATTAAACAAGGCACTATCAACAGAAAAAAATTGATTCTAAAATAAAAAAACAAAGAAGGTAAAATAGAGCGATAGAAGAGAAATATTGAAGATAGCTACGGAATATTATAAGGAACTATGTATATACAAACAGTATAATAAAAAGCAAATGAAACAGCTGAAGATAACTGACAAGGACAGGGAAGTAGTTCCGGAATTACAAAAAATCTGAAATACGAAGAAGTACAGTCAGACCTTGCCGTTCGCGGGGGTTACGTTCCAGAAGAATGCCGCGAAGCGCAAAACCGCGATGCGCAAGTAAACACATAAATGATAAAAACGGGGTTAGGTTCGATAAACTAGATTTATTTATACTATGCAACCAAAATTTCAAAGATACATAAACGTGCGTATACAAACTAAAATTCCATACGTAACATAAGTCTACCACTTGAATCTAGAGCTCGAATGTCCATTTATTTATTCAAGTCATAATTTTACAATTTATTTCAGGTCCGATTTGGTAATACGAGATTCAAAGAAATAGGCTCGATAAGTGTGTTTACAAGTTCGTGATAAATAATGTTATTTAGGTGTTCATAACATAAACCGCAGATGTCTGCTTTATTTACTTTTAGTGTGTGAAAGTTGAAACAGTTAACGTTGGCAATTCCATCCGCGAACGGCAAAGCAAATATCCGCGAACGGCAAAGAAAAGGGGGCACAAAGGTGTCCCACGTAAAATCAAATCAGCTAACCGCAAAGCCGCGAACGACGAGGTCTGACTGTATAAACGAATTATATTAAATGAAATACTAATAAAAGGCGGTGAAGAAATCATAGACCAATTATATATTTTATTTAATAAAATATTAGAAAGTGAAATAATTCCTTAACTCCAACATTATATTAATCTACAAGAAAAGAGACCCTGAAGAAATAGGTAACTATAGACCAGTCTTATTTCAAGTGTATACAAACTCTTCATTTCAACAATACAAAAAAAAATTTGAAAACAACTGGAGGAAAAGTAACCAGAAGAACAAGCGGGATTTCAAAAAAACTATTCAACAACAGATCATATTCATACAATTAATCAAGTCATGGAAAAATGCAGAGAATTTCAAATACTAGTATACGTATATGGCTCTAATCACTACCTCCTTTACATACAAGCCGTGCTGTGATAAACATGGCAACGCCGCGCCTAGACCGTTGGCCATCCTTGTTTATACGAGTTAAATGTGGGTTAAGATTATTCTGTGGGTTAAGATTATTCTGTGGGTTAATGTAATGTGTATAAACACGTTGACCTGTAATTGACTGCGAGTATTATTAGCTACAGTTACTACAAAGTAGTGTGGTGTGTTATAAACATCAACTTAAGAAACCAATAAATGTTCTTTCAGTGCTAAATTTCATTGGATCTTTGACTCATTTAACTACATAACCATAACCTTGCTTTTAAACTACATGCTTATTAATAAACTTTTATAACATTGCAGATGCCGCGACGGTGTTGTGTACCAGGATGTAAATCAAATTACGACAGTTCATTAACAAAGAATAATGTTACCATTACTACATTTTCAATACCGAAAGAAGAATGCAAAAGAAAAGAATGGATTCGCGCCATCCCTAGAGACGACTGGACACCATCACCATCAGCTGCTGTATGTGCTCTTCATTTTTATGATGAAGATATTATTAAATATGAAAATTACCTAAATCCGAATGGTGAAATGCAGCAGCTACTGTTACGATTCCCAAAACTTCGGCATGGAGCAGTACCGCGGATTTTTGATAATTTACCTGCATACCTTTTAACAAAACCTGCAGTGGAACGAAAGAATCCAAATCTGAGACGAATAGAGGTTTCTTGCAGAAGATAATGTGATTGATTATGAAGACTTTACTAAAAAGTTTTTAAATAAAGTTAAACATGTGTCAGGTTGGAATTTTAAAGTGTTGGACAATGCAGTGTGGTTTTATACTTTGAATATTGATTGTAGTGATATAAACATGTATAATGACGAACTCAAAGTTGGAAGTACTGTAAAAATATTAAGCAATTTAGTTGTAGAAGTTAATTTAAAAGGCATAATACTTCCTGCACATGACTTAAGTTGGGTATTGCCACACAATTTGCAGTTGAGTAAGTGGTCCCAATTAGAAAATCTATTAATTAGATATAAAAATAATAATCAAACGGCAAATACTGCCAAATACGATACAGTGGAATATTTTTTAATGAAGGCAAAAGTGCCGTTAACTGCGGCTTTTGAACTGGCGAAAACTACAGACTACAAGTTTCAAAATAATGTAAGTATTATTTTGGAACAGACAAATCTATTGTTATCAAACACACACCAGTATAGCCCTTTAATGATATTGTTTGCTTATATGATTTTTTCTTTGTCTCCAACAACTTATAGTTTTCTTAAGAATTATTTGATATTGCCGCATAAGCGACGGTTACAGCAGATTTCATTGTCATTTAAAGTGTCTCCAGATAATGATAGTAACAATACTTGCCATTATCTGTATCATATTTCAAAAAATTTATCTGGTAGGGAAAGATACGTAAACCTATTAATCGATGAAATATATGTAATAGTAGCTTAAGTTTTAAAAGTCAAAATTTAGTAGGTATTGCAGAAAACAATAGTTCACAATTAGCAAAAACTGTTGTTTGTTTTATGATGAGTTCTGCGTTTGGAAATTTAAAAGAAATCGTTCGACTTTTTCCAGTAAATAGTTTAACTGGAGAAGATTTAAAAAATATAACAATGGAAGTGATAAACTTTGTCCAGAAATTTAACTTTCAGGTAATCACTGTTATTACAGATAATAATAGGATAAATCAGAACATGTATAAACTATTATCTAATAATGACACTACCTATTAAAAATCCAAATGAAACCAAGGATATTTTTAACCTACGACTTTGTACATACATTAAAAAATATAAAAAATAATTGGCTAAATAAAAAAGACGAACTAAAAACATTTAGATATCCTGATTTTGAAAATTTTAATTGCATTCGAATGGCTTCTTTTGAACACCTTAGGATATTTTATAAAAATGAACAAAAATGCATTGTAAAGAAAGCTTACAAATTAAATAACAAAACATTATATCCTACTACCTTTGAACGTCAGAATGTAACTTTAACTGACAATGTATTTCATCACTCTACAATAGCTGCCTTAAACTCGGAATCAGAATGTCAAGATACTGCCACTTTCTTAGAAATAGTTCGTAGGTGGTGGGATATTGTAAATACTAAAAATACAATTAAAGGTAAACTTAAACGCAAGGATTGGTCAGGTTCCATATCAAGTATCGAAGATCACAAAATTATATTTTTAAAAAGGTTTGTATTGTGGATTAAAAAATGGAACGAGATTAATGATGGTGCTGGTCTTAGTAAAGATACATTTTTAGCATTAGAAAGAAACACTTCAGTAGTCATAAGCATAGTTCAATATGCTATAACAAATTTTCCTGTAAATTATGTTTTACCAGGAAAATTCCAAACAGACAATTTGGAAAACAGATTTAGTCAATATCGACGTTTATCAGAAACTAATTATAATATTTCTGTTCGTCAAATTATTGAATCAGAAAAAAAATTAGAATTAGAAAAATATTTACTAAGATTGGAAAAAATGAATTATCATTAAATGAGTTCATCGCCTCTGACACGTCAAGTCAACAAACTAATTTGGATGACTTTTGTTGCATTTTAACAGAAAAATATCTTATAGATATTGAAATAGATGAGGCTGCACAAATGTATGTATGTGGATATGCTTCACATGCTTTAGAAAATATGGCATGTTCTTTATGTTTCAATTTGATTATCGTTTCAAAAAGGGAGAAAAGAAATGATAAATATTTTGATAGCCTTCAAAGAAGACTCTGTATCCCCTCTGATACTGTTAAATCTGTTTTTGTTCATATTTCTGCAATATTTCAATATATTCTGAACTCTAACGAATTAGAAGACAAATTTTTAAAAGGTAAATTTCAAAAAACTATACTGGTTGATTTAACTATGATCAGCTTATGAGCACATAATGTTTTCACAAATGACGAGTGTAAATGTGGAAGTAATCCGAATCTCATCTTTAATAAAATAGTTTCAATATTTGCTAATATTTTACTAAATAATTATACAAAATGTATTAACGATACTGTTCCAAAAAACAAAAAACAGAAATTAGGTACTCTTACTTCTTAAAAAAATTGTCAACGTCTACAAAGTTTTATTTGAAAACTGAAATTTAAATCAAACTTTACAGCAGCTTCTACTCGGAATGGGACGTTTCAGCGCCGCCGGTTCATCGCCGCCGTTTCATCGCCGCCGTTTCTTCGCCGAGCGGTTTTATCGCCGCCGCATAATGTATTGCCAGTAAACGTTTTACATGTATGATGTCAGTTAAGTATAACAATCGTTAATTTTTAAATTATACTAAACGGAAAATTAGAGCTTACGCGTAAACAATAAGACTATCTTACGTTAATAGAAATTTTAAAATTTCTATCGTTGCAGGTATTATTTACAAGTAATTGTAAAAGTAATTTGCGTTTAAAACCTTAAAAAGATAACAATCCTTAATTTTTAAATACCAGTATTCTACACGGAATATTACAGCTTACGGATAAACAAGACGCCTGTCATACGTTATAGAAATTTAAAAATTTCTATGGTTGCAGGTATTATTTACGTTTAAAATATTAAGAGGATTAGAAAACATTCAGCCTTGTTGTTTTCGTCCAACTGTACACTAATGAGCAGGAACTTAATTGGGATTTTGGGTATATAATTCGGGTTTTGTCAAATATTATTTAGTTTATTGTCGATGTCTGCATAAGTTGCAAGTATGGAAGTAGAAATTTTGAGCAAACGAAGAAAAGAAAAGTTTTCCTACGTGGTCATCTATAGTGTGACTCATTTGTTCTTGAGCCACCCTGTAAAATCTTTATTTATTGTGCGATTTTAACCGGATTTTCTTAAATGGTAGAGCTTGATGAACTGTATTTTTGGAGCCAAAAGCGCCACGTTCCTACAAAATCCAAGGCCTACTATATCAGTGTTTAGTAGTAAAATTTCAAGAATTCATATTAGCGGTTTTTTAGAAAAAATCTCGGATCTGCCACCCCTCAAAACGGTACTGCACTAAATTTTATCGAAACCTTTCAAGTATTAACGATTTTATAGCCAAATTAAAAATACACAATACTAAATTTATTATATTTAAGAATAGTGTCTGAATATCACAATAAGGATGCAATAGAATATCTCAGCGGGTTAGCTCATAATTGTCAGTTTTAAATATCAAATTTCAAAACATACATTTTTTAAATTAATTTTAGTCGTCTATTAATTGTTCTAATTAATTATTTATAGTGAATTAATTGTATGTAGTCTTAAATAATACTTATTCTCAAATAAAGTGAATATACGTTTTTTAAATTAATTATAGTCCTCTATTAATTGTCGTAATTAATTATTTATAGTGCATTAATTGTCTGTAGTCTTAAATACGACTTATTCTCAAATAAAGTGAATTTATATATTTTTTATTTTATTTACTATAACTGGCGATGAACTGGAGGGCGGTGAACCGGCTGGTGATGAACTGGGCCTGGCGATGGAATGGCGGCGATGAAACGGCGGCGATGAACCGGCGGCGCTGAAACGTCCTAGACCGGCTTCTACTGGCCCTAACAACTAATAGTTCGGACGGTTACAATGTTTGTATAAAAGGTAGACTTACTATTATTTATACCCATAAGGGGATTAAATAATAATAAGACTACATTTTATATAAAAATTGTAATCGTCCGAACTATTAACTGTTGGGGCTCGTATTATACTTATTTTTAAATTATCAGATTTCAAAGGAGAACCATGGGTTATATTATGTAATACATAGTTTAGTAACATAGATGTATTATGTTTGTATAAATGAAAAATAAATACTTTAATAAAACTAGATTTTACTTTTACAATTTTTCATCCTATATAAGTGTGCTACATATTGTGTCAAGTGTTAAAATAAGTAACGCGTTTTCGTCAAGAACTTAAAATTTAAGGCATAATTATCTACTTGATGTCCTGTTATTTTATTTTTAATTTCTAGTAAGTTGTCGTAAAAATATTTACGCATATCGGTGATCACGTAAATTTCCAGCCAGCGCGAAATTTGCTTGCCGGACTACCAAAACGTGCGTGACAGTGTTGCCAAGTCTAAGTGCACAGCTTGTAAAGTAAAGGAGGCAGTGCTCTAATCGATTATGAAAAAGCATTCGACTCTTTAGAACACACCCCCATGATTGAAGCACTAATTAATCAAAGAATAGAACACAAATACATCAGGATAATAAATTCAGTTTACAAGACGTTAGAATCAACCATAAAGAAGGACCCAAGTTTAAAATACAAAGAGGTGTGACGGCAGGGAGACCCTCTTTCCCCCCCATCTCTTCACTGCAACATTAGAGAACTGCTTCAAAGTGAATTGGCAAAACAAGGGAATTAATATAAATGGCAGTAAACTCACAAACCTTAGATTCGCCGATGACTGGATTTTACTGGAAAACTCAGGCAAAGAACTACAAAAAAAAATGATGATAAACCAACTAAGTAACTCTAGCAAAAAAATTGGCCTATATATCAATCGGCACAAAACAGTAATATTGACTAATCAAATGCCAGAATTAATATTATTAGAAGGCAAAGCATGTATCTATGTAGAAGAAGCAGTGTAACTGGGACAAATAATATCCTTCTCCGATAAACAAAGCAAAGAAATACAAAGAAAGATAGCAATGGGCTGCAAACAATTTTGGTTAAAAGAGGTTTGGAAAGACACACAGAATTTTAAATTAAAAACAAAAGTATTCTAACATAGGGAGCCCAAACATGGCCAGCAACAAAAGACCACTTGAAAAAACTACAAGTAGTCCAACAAAAAATGGCCGGGAAAATACTAGGAATAAAATTAGAAGATCGGATAAGTAATAATAAAATTAGAAGGTTAGGAATGACCGATGTAGCAAGGAAGTGTCTACAACTAAAATGGAACCGGGCAGGTCACATAATGCAACAAGAAGGACGATAGGCTAAGAAGACAACAACTTGGAAACCAAATTTAATGAGGAGAGGAAAAGGAAAAACAAAAAGATGGGAGGACGACCTAAATGAAATGCATCGAGACAGATGGCGGACTTATGGGGAGGTCTTTGCCCGGCAACGGGATGTTACACTTTGTTGAAATTAATTAAGTTCATTAAATTATATTATTTACAAATTTATTGTTAATTAATTCAAATGGTGATAGGCTATACGTAAATAAATAAATAAATAAAAATGTATAGCTATGAAAATGTATGAGGCTTAAGGAAATGAAAATTAGCTGTTTTTCTGAAATATTTTCTCAAAAATTGTATTGGTAGTAAAATTTCTCATTGGCTATATTGAATTACTTCTGTAAGGTGACGAATGCTTGGATTTAACTTTTTAATGGCGAACATAAATCGTCCTAAATGTCATAATTCAGTTCTAATCTAAAACTGCAAATGCTTTTGGCGATTTTTTTGCATAAATAGTTCCCAAACTTTATAATTAATTCATCAAATCGTATCATGTTTACAACATCGTCGTCTCTCAACACTGAGAAAACTTCATATTGTAATACGTAACAAGCAGCTTTATGAATGTCAACAAATTGTTCCCAAGCAACAGGTATATAAAGTCATCCAGAAATATGATGTGGGTTACATTTGGGGTAATGTTTGTGAAAAGCATCTTAGAGAAAAGAATCCATTGCAGAAGGGACATACTACGTATTTTCTATCACTATTTGCATTATTTCTTCTACATGCAATCATTTCCCCTGCAACATGATAGTACTTGAAGTTTTCTTAACGGCTAGTACATCTATTAATTTTCTTCTTTCCAAGGAACCTAAATATATTATACTAATCAGTTTTCGATATCCATTACAAGGTGTATCTAATATAGTTTTGTCAGTAGCTACATGTAGCTAAATAGGTTAGAAATATAATATATTTGATGTAGCTAATATGACCTTGCATTCTGACAATATCGTATTACCTATTCTTTTAACATTGCAATATGTTTTATTATAATTTAGTAATTAACAATGCTAACTTGTTCAACAGGTTGCAATAAGCCATAAGGTACCTATATCACTGTTTGTGTGTGCGCAAAGATTTTGACCCAGTGCTAATGAGAGGTTTACCCACAAGAGTGTTCAACGGAGTATGCAAAGTATTAATTAATAAATGGTGGATGCGTGAAAACAACACAACTGTGGAGCCAAACAAATTATTTAATAAGTCGAATAAATTTAAGTCCCATGAATGAATGTTGAAATAAATTGATGAAAAAAAAATGTTTTTTAACGTAAGTATTTAACAGAGTTGTGTGATTCCTGGTTCCACAAATTTCCAAGAGTTAATGAGAAAATTTTAAGATATGAAAATATATGTACCTAGGTGTTGTTATAATTATACCGCGATCGTAAAACTTTTAGTTCAAGTCATTGTAACAAAATAAGAATAACGGCATCATAGTTCGCACCAAACTTATTAACGTAAAAACATTAAATTGCACAGTGAACAATTGCAAACTAAATATTTGCCATTTGTCATGCTAATAGTTTATTTGCGGTTAAGAAATATTTATAATATGTAGATAAAATTACCTTTCTTTGCTGACAACATTTGCTGTATTTCAACCTGCTCCCCATGTATGTTTTCAAAGTGCCTTGGTAAATTTAAAAACAACCACATACAATATATGCACGTGTTCCTTTTTCTATTGGTAGGTTCTGCATTACCTAAAATATATTAATAATACAAAATTACATTAAATTATTTTACACATTGACCTATCATCTCAATATACACATAGCATTACTCAAAACTGTTGCTATGTTCTTAAAATGTATGATATTGTTGTTATACCGGGTGAAAATAAGATCAGGGCCATGCTTATATCTTCTTTCTTAATGAATTGATTTGGATAAAATTTTATATGAAGATACTCGAGATAATTTCTGACTGACCGACATATATAGGCAAAATGGCTGACTTACAGTTTCACCGGAAATGACACCAACTTTTATTTTTTAAATGGATCACCCTGTATATTATGTTTTTTGAAATCTACAAGTCAAAATACATATATTAGTCTCACCAAATTTTTATTTTTACAATCAAAAAAATATCTTTTTCAACTTTTATTTTTTTACGATAAAAGGCTGCGACTTGAAAAAATGTTATAAATTGACTCTAGCAACCAATAATAATAGTTTTTTTATGAATGAAGTCAATAACAAACACTTAATAAAAGAATAAAATTTGCTAAACACATATTTTAAGAAAGTCCACTTTTTTAAATAGCACCTACTAAAGGCCATCTTGCCATTAAACAGCAAATTTAATTAGGTACCATTCTAACGATATGCATCATGCACTACTTTATCTTTATCTAAAATTGAAGAATAATTAATTCTTTTTTTTAATATTTCTGTGTAATACCTAAGTAAATTCGGCAGCACTATTGTATGTAATTTGAGTCATAGATTGCGAAAAACAATATATGAACGCTGTCTCGCCGTTTTGTGCTTTCAAAGAGCTTCTTTTCGACTCAATGTTTCCCGTCTCTGAAAAAAGTCTTTCACTAAAAATGGTGGATACTGAAGCAGATAAGTACTGCTTCATAGCCTTGACTAAATGTGGAAAGATATTTTGATTAACTTGCCACCCAATGGAATGGTGATCGTGTTCTATCAATTATAGGTAATTTCAAGTAAATATCAATTTCAGTTTGCAGTATTTCCCTTGTTGATAGACGTGACTTGAAGAGCTGAAAATTGACGCTGAAGCAATAGAAGAAAACATATCCCAAATAGAAGTTTCGGGCTTCATCTTTTTAGTCATTGGAATAAGAGCGGTTAGTGGAATATCATCATCGCCAGAGTCTGATAAAACTATTTTCTACAACATTTGGTATATTTAGTTTTTCTGGCTGGACATGAACATGATCTTTCAAAATAATACTGATCTCTCTAATTAATTGCATTTTTGCAACTGTCTATGAAAAATATATCTTTGAACCTGGGTCTAATAAAGTGGCGATGGAATAATTGGGATATAAGTCTATATTATTAAAACGGCTATCCAAACCTTTAATAAGACTATCTTTAATGGTTCCTACTAAATTCGTCTTACATTCTAAAAGATATTTTTCAGAGCCCTTACACTTGGTTTACTTTTGATATTAGAACTATCTCTGAACTAAAATACCTAGTTGTCTTTTTAAAAGGCTTTGTCAAAGCGTATTAAAAGATAAAACATTTGGCTACTCAGCCAATGCTCTAAGCAAAGTACTCGGTACTCGGTCGAATAAAAAACTAGGGCTCGTTGCAGCCCCAAGATAAGAGTATTCTAAAATTTTCATATGCTTTTTGAATATATTTGGAATTTTTTTGTTTATATATAAACTATTGTCCAATATAAGACCTAGATTTCTTGCTTCATCAATAACAGGTACTAATTTATTATTTATGTGTAGGCTAAGATGTTTTTCTTCTTATCACATTAATTTCTACTTCCAAACATTACAGCACAAGATTTCTCAGGCTTTAATATTAAGGCATGTTGTTGGGTTGCCTTTGCTAATAAATTAAGATCACTGTTTATGGTAGCAACTGCATTATCAAAATTTTCCGGCCTGACAATATACATGCCATACAACAAAGGCCCAAGAATAGATCCTTGTGGAACACCTCTTTGAACAAATCGTGCTGTAGGCATATCACCATCAATCATAGCCTGTTGACTTCTGTTAGAAAGGTAGTTTTTCATTAAGGTAAGAGCGTTATGACCAATTTCAAAGTAATTTACAACAACTATTAACAATTCATAATTAATAATATCGAACGCTTTACTAAAATCTAGCAGCGTTAATACTGTTAATTTTCTATTATCAGAAGCAACTGAGATAGCATTAGTTATATTTAGCAAAGCCGTAACACAACTATAAGATGGTCTAAACCCTGACTGAGAAATTGGAAGAATAATAGTTTATTTAAAATTCTTACTAAAAAGCTTTGAAAATTTCAGCAATATGCTGATAGATCGCAAATCTTTATAGGCTGCAACATTATTTATTTTGGGGAGCGGAATCACACTTGCATTTTACAACAATTTGGAAAAACATTTTCTGTTAAACAGCAGTTCCGTGTGAGAGTAATAAACGGTAAGATGTATGGACAACACAGTTTGATCATATTGATGGTTATAGTCGATACCCGCTGCATTACTTTTTACACTGCTAATTAAATTTTGTATTTCCTCAAAGTCAACAGTAGTGAAAGGAAGTTTTTCTGATGTAAGTTGATAAAAATCTAGAAGCATTGATCAGGAGTGCAGCGACATAGTCTACAAAAAAAATCATTTACTTCTTGAACACTACTGCGTGTTTCCGAAATAAAATATTGTTTTTTAATGATTACATTTATTAAATTTAGCTCCTTCCAAGTAGCATTTGTGCCTCTAATCCCAAGTTTATGCTCAAAGTACGCTTCGTTTAATTTTGAATTGCAAGATTGGTAAAATTACACAAAATTTTATAATTTATAATACCTATTCTCAGTGCCCGGGGTTTTTCATTGTTTATATTTTGATTTTGCCTTATTTTTAAGATTTATTAGTAACTTAACATCAGTAAACCAAGGTGCTGGTTTGTTATTCACTTCAACAGTTATCCACGGGGCATGCAGGTCAAAAATAGATGATAATGATCTGAAATGATTAATTTACAATCTATATCCCGCTCACAAAACACATGATGTTTTCTGAAGGTCACAGTTGCAGTCATTAAAATTAAAATATTTAAGATTCCTAAATGTGCGTATAATAGGACTTAGTTTGTCGAACTCACCAGTTGATTGTTGCAAAAAACTCTCATGATCAGATAACTCGTTTTCACACACTCCTGTTTCAATAATGCAGCTGGTATTCTATATAATTATGAGATCTATTAATGTACTGCTATTTCCAGATATTCGAGTAAGCTCTGTAATAATTTATTTTAAAAAAAGTATTGAACATATAATAGTATTACGTAGCTGAACCAGAAAATCCAACATGTTTATATTAAAATCACCCAGACAAATAACCCTACCTGAAGCCTCAGTACACCAATCAAATGGATTCTTCAACCTCATCTACAGAAATTTTATAATTGAGGTGGTATATACACAACCTCCAAAACGTAACTTTCAACTTTCAATAATTTTTACATTCAAATGATTCTTTACATGAATTGCAACTCCACCTCTTCGAGCGGCTCGATCTTTCCGAAAAATGTTATAATTCGAATAAGAAAGGGTAATCTCACATTTTAACCAAGTTTCAGATAATGCTAAAATATCAAGACCTTCTTCTTCAAGTAAATAGCCACCGATTTTCGGGAAAAGTGACCTAATATTAATATGTGTCATACAAACAATTGCCCAATTCACCATTCATTAAAATAAATTGCCTTATTTAGAGTTTAAACTAAATTTTAAACAAATACCAAATATATAAATATTAACCAAACTAAAAATTCTATCAGCCATGCAAAGCATGGCAGTATCACTACTCCCCATTATCACTGCTGCACATAACTTTCTTATATTTCAGGAATTTAAAATATTAAAGAGGTACAAAATGTTTAATATGACATAATTTTTTTAATCCCCAAGACCGTTTTAACAAAAATGTTTCCATCGCATACCTTGTTCATTCCAAATCTTTCAATGGTGCTTTTCGACCATGCCACTAGTCGTTTCGTGAGATCTTCTCGAATAACCTTAGAGGAGAGTTTTTTAATTTCTTCTTATTACTATGTATAAGTTTTTTAATGCTGCGGCGCACAAATTATACAATAATTGCACGATGCGATCCCTCTTTCGATCCAAGGCGATGGCAGATGTCAATATCACTTTCGACAAGGTTAATACTAATAATAATAATAATAATGGACTTTTATTTTCGGTCTAGACATAAACAAATAATAATAATAATGATAATGAAAATAGTTACACATTACATTAGTTAAAAAAATATATTGTTGAGCAAAAAGAGTAAAAATTAAAATAGTAATGAACTAAAAATGTATAATAACATTAGATCGAAAATCGCAAGGCAGAGTTCAGTAATGTAGTGAAACTACTACTGATCTCCCACTCAAACCTTGTTATCAACATTAAAACTATGTCGTGCAAACGCAAAAAAACAAAATACATAATTTACAAAAAAACAATATAAATCAACTTGCAACACACTAACATGGGAATTTAACTGCATTAGACATTTAACTTTATCGACTCTATTGACTCTCGAAAAGATGACGGCGCATATGTTTTTTAAACGAAATTACACTAAGGCTCTTAAAATCAGCAGGAACAGCGTTATAAAGTTTATAAGCACAGTAAGAAAAAGAACGTTCGAAAAGAGCAGTTGTGTGAAGTGGAGGGGTGATCAGACCTTTGTTTCTAATATTCAAGTTATGTACGTCTGTTCGAAAAGATATACGCCTGTGTAAATAAGAAAGTTTTTTATGCAGAATAATTTTATGATATAAAGTAACAGCTTGCAAAATGAAACGATTTTTCATGTTCAACCAGCCAGTTTCTTTGAGTTTATGAGAAATGTGATCATATTTGCGAATTCCAAAAATATATCGTAAGCATGAATTCTGTACTCTTTGGATACGACCTCGATCAGAAGCATCCAAACAGGGACCATAAACAGGAGCGCAATACGTGAATTGTGAAAGGACCAGCGAATTACATAAAATTGTTATAGCAGTTTTAGATAAGTAAGGTTTATGTGGATATAGGATTCGTAATGCAGCATAAGATCGCTGGACGTTATTTGCAACTTGCTCCCTATACCTAAAGTTGTTGTCCATTACCAAACCCAAGTTTTTTCCTTGATCGACAACAGGTATTCTCGAACCATTAATAACTAAATTAATCGCGTCTTTAACCTTAGAACAAACATTTTTGCTACCAAATAAAAGTACCAAAGATTTGTTTGGGTTCAGTAAGAGAGAATGTTTTGATGAAATGTCGTGTACTTTTATAAGATCATTATTTATGTTACTAAGAGCAAGTTGCAAATCATTAGGTTTAAAAGAATAACATACATAACTGCATATCGTCAGCATACATATGAACTTTACAAGAATTAATACTTTGGAAAAGGTGACTAGTATAGATGGAAAAAAACAGCGGACCCAATATAGATCCCTGAGGAACACCCGATGTTGTTAGCGCTTGAGGAGATATCTGATCCCATACCTTAATTTTTCGTGGCATAAACTGCGCACTACTTCGCTGGTATTTTCATTTGGTTTTTGCGGAACGCCAAATATTCTTAAACTATTTACACGGTTGTATTGTTCATGTGCGTCCATTGTTATCTTCCGTTTTGGCTTCCAGTTTTTCGAGTTGCGTTTCAAAGATGACATTTTGTGCTCGTACTTTTCCACTATTTTAGCAACCTCGGTTTCCAGGGATGTATTGATGATTAAAGTTACCTTCTTTATTAATGCGTCGGAATCTAACAGTTTTTCAACTACCCTCTCTGCAATCGCTTTTGACGTCAATAGTTTCACCGTATCTAGTAACAGGCATGTTGTAACGCAGGAGAATCACAATATTTATAAAACTTAGCAGCTGCTGACAAACCAAGTCTACTCAACGCAAAGTCCCATCAACAATTGCCGACTCGAATAATTTATTAGCCTCGGCTACAAAACTTATCCTCGTTCCATTATGTGCTCAATAACGGCCTAATACCGTTAAATACTAAAACCTACGTACTAGTTTTAATTGAACAAGAAACGATAGCAATTAATTGCATATGGGCTCTCCACTCTATCTGTACACGAAACCAGGAGAGGGACGGACATCATTTCCACTTCAAGGGAAAAAGCATAGTCAATTATTAAATGCAGCAAGGGCAGCAACATCTGCCAAACTCAGTACATTCTCAGTAAACTTAGTTGCCTTTGAAGCTCACACTTAAATCCTACGATATGCCGTTTTATTATAGAAATAAGATGAAACATTTTGTTGTAGGAATTTTATAATAGACACAGATCAAGTGCATCTCTTTCAGCTATACGTGTCTAACCACTTCATTTAATTTGTGGAAAATTCTATTATTCATACCTTGTAAGCTGACATAACAGAAAGAAAAATAATTTTAAAATATTGATATGAGTCTGATGTGTTTGAAGTTTTCATACTTGATAAGGCATTAATACATACAACTACCTCCACATTCATAATAAAACAGTTTTTCTGGCATCCCTAAAGTAACATAAAAAACGTACCATTGTTTATCACAGCATCGGGTGATGAGAAGAGAAAGCTAGTGATGACATCAAAACATTTTCAAAATCAAGATATTGGATCCCATCTCTATCTCTAAAGTCGTGTTGTTCTTGATCCGGTGTGCCTAGAATAATAGTAATTTATTAATATACAATGTTCACATATACACTATCAAAAAAAGTTACCATTGTTTATCACAGCATCGGGTGATGAAGGATAGTGATAGGGATAGTGATCACTTAACAAATTTTTAAAATCAAGATTTTGAATAACACCTCCATCTCTAAAGTGAAAATATACCATTACTAAAGTTATGATTGTACAGGGTGGTTTATAAATACGGTCATTAAATTTTGGGGTAATTAGAGGACAACACACCAAACAGCTTTGCATAATATAATAAAAGCTATACGAAACAATTCTACAAAAAATTTAAACTTTTAAGTTCTAAAGCTGATCGATGGTCACTGGGGGATGAATTTCTGTAACCATAATTTTGCACAGGTGGTCGCGATAAGACCAAATTTGAATAAAATGCAGAAGCAAAAAGAAGTTGTTTGGGTATATGAATCACATTTTGTACATTAAGTGCTAGTCTCAAGTCGGCAAGATTGATTAAAAGCAGGGATTTAGATGGGTTAGTAGTGAGCCCAGTTTTGCACTTCGACTCTGTGGTCTTTTGTGCCCCCCAAGGAAAAGTGAAAAGAAAGCACAAACATTCCATTTGGAATATCTTTAAGAATTTGATGGCACTTTGTACAAACTATCACAATACGTTGACAGTCGCTGAAGTTTATTACAGCCTAAATTCGGCTTTACTACAAAAGAACAATAGGGGGTCGGCTTGTTACAGCATGCTCTTTAAAACAAAACCGCCAGTTTGTTACCACATTAAAACTACAATATTGGGAAAGTTACATACGAAAATCTCGGAAAGTATTATGAAATATATATAAAAAAAACACTAACTTCACAGTGGAGGTCGTAAATGATCAATATAATAAAAAAAGAAAACTCTTCATTACTATAAGAAAAAGCATGTTACCAATCCACACTACATCAAAGTTAAAAAATAAAAAAAAAACATTTGCAAAAAAATGCTACAAGGTTGAACGAAAAAAAGCCAAAAAGGTTCTAAATGACGAAAACAATGCCAAGACCGTTAACGACAAAAAAAATGCCAAAAGACCTTTAACGACAAAAACAATGCCCCACATCGTTGGGCCACCAATTTTTCACAGCCTAAATTTGACTTTACTACAAAATAACAAGGGCACCCTATTACGGTGCCAGCTTGTTACAGCATAAACTGCTCTTTAATACAAAATCGCCAGTTTGCTACCACATAAAAACTACAAAATCAGGAAAGTTACGTAGATTCGTTGCCCTAACCCCGTTACGATGGTGCCGATGCTGGCTTAAAACGCTCAATGAGAAGGGCTGGTTCTTTATGACCTTACAATTATGGTTACAATCCGGTAAACAAAATACAGATGTTAATATTCAGTGCAAACACTTTCTTACTAATTCGAGACAACACAGGGGGGGGGGGGGGCTCATTCTGAAAGTGGAAGTAATTATTGAAAAATACTGGACATTAAAATAATTACTCGTTAATAGTTAAAAGATACTCAAAAGGTTAGTGAGGTTAATTGCGCAACGTTTAAACTAAACACAGGCGACAAAAATGACAACAAACGATATACAGGCGACAAAAAATTACAACGAACAGTTAACTATTTCAAAAACGGTGGCAACTTTAATTTTCATAAAGGAACTACATTACAACAATCAAAATTGACAACAAAGACTCAAAATTCACTTCACTGTAAATTTATATGCGTTACGAATACTATCAACTAAACAAAATACCTGTTGGGAGGAATTCATCGGCTCTGGTGACGTTCTTCATCTCAAGCTGCAGGTCACGTCTCAGCTATTGCCTCAAAAAGAACAACAGGAAACTGCATAGTGGCGATATTCAAGCAGTTGCGATGGCACTAAATCCCCGGAACGGGTACGAACAAAGCTGATTACGGTAAGTAGGTTCGAAACGACAATTCGTGACTTCATTCCAATGAAGGTTTGACACACGAACGAGGTTTTCACTTAAAAAACCCTGTAAGCGTGATTGGAGATTCCTTGCTCCACGGTACAAAAAGAAACCTTCAGCTAAACGTTGGCCCGCACGTCACTTAACACACGGGCTTGACGATAGCTAAACATGTATCTTCACAACTTTCTACAATTTTGACTTCAACTTACGTGGCGCTCGACCGACGAAATCGGCGCCGCGGAAACAACCACCAACACCTCTTTAACGCTCTTAAGGCCGATCGCTGAATAAAGCTCTGGGCAAGATGCCAAAACCAAATGAAAAGACGCAGAGGTGACTGAAGATGCGTACTCTCTCAAACTTATGGAATAGGGTTGCCACAGGACGAAATGCATAATTACGATGAAATATAATTTCCCTTGTGGACGGGAATCACAGGTAAGCCAGAAGCCATTAAAAATGTGATAAGGGCACATTGCGTTGTCCAGACGAGAACAAAACTAACTTTGAAATTAAATATCGATGAACGTAAATAAGCTGAGAGACGCTGATCTATACAGCGAACGGAAACAAGTTTTAGATACCCCACGAAACTGTTAATTTAGGCTTAAATGGACCGGCAAAAGAACTAAAATTGAGAGAAAAAGGCGCAACAGGGCGAAAATACAGCAAATTGTCCTTACAAGTTATCATAACTCATTTCTTTCCTGAGGGACAAGGAGACGATTTTCTACAAACCTTGATATGTATCTGCATTGCGAACAAAAGTAACAGGCAGGGCATTATTAATTACAAACGGGCCAGATATACCAACATATATAGCATTAAAAACGCCATTATAACATTCGTTTGCGGATCAGAGATCTGAAGACTCATTGTTAAGGGATCTCATGCTGTTGAATCAAAAAAAAAAACGAAACAGTGTAAGAATATTTTGAAAAAAGCCAGAAAGTTAAAAGTTTATTGTATTTCAACGTGAAATTAAACGAACTAGCAGAAGCAGTCCGAGGAACGAAAAGAACACTTTCCGACAGTTTGACACTACACGCATTCCTAGCCGGACTCAAAGAACCAATGGGAGTTTCTTACGAGCCAGAGGACCAGCTACTCTAGACACCGCAATTAAATATCTAATAGAAGAGGAAAATGTAAATTACAATAAAAATCGACTCGTCAGAACAGTACAAAAAAAATTGAAAAACCATTTCCCCAGAATAATTTAAGCAACTTCAACAAAGTAATACAAAAGTTAGGCATCTACCAAACCCGATACCAATCAGTTCGAGTCAACACCAGAAGAACAATACAAACACCAAACAAATTCACTCCTTCAGCACGGAATTCGTTTACACTAAGAGCTGCATCATTAGACAGTCCAATCAACAAACATTTTATTTTGGAAGAGAGTTACACTTTCAAAAGAACCCCGAATAAGAATACAACGCCGAGGAATATTATTCTGAAGAGGAACAAGAGGATAATTACTACGAACAAGATTTTATTTTACCTGCCCAGAACAACGACACGTAGCATAACCAATAAATAATCAATTACAAATTAAAATCGCATAAGTTAACCACCAAAATTCAATGTTTCCATGTATTTACATTCCACAACTCAAAGTAAACTTTTTTATCAACACCGGAGCATCAAAACTCGTTAAACTAGAAGTAGCATATAAATATTTCCCAGAGTTAATAGTAGAAGAACCGTTCCAAATTCAGACAGCACACCAAATTTCATCCCATCAAGAAATTGCACTATTCAGTATGAAGTCACCATCAATATTCAAAGTTAATGGCACTCATAAATAACATCTATTTCATTGCGTCAATAAATACGATACTCATTGGAATAAATTTGCTAAAAAAATTAAAAGCAAAAATAAATTTCGAAAAAGGCCTTTTGGAAACACCACTGACCGATTATATTCAATGGTAATAGTTCATCGATATTTGACCATAAAATTACTATACCAGCAAGATCAGAATGTTTTGTAAAAATACCTGCACCATGCAGCGAAATATCTTCCGGCTTCTGGAATGCACTGCATCAGCAAAAAATAAAAAGGTAAATATTCAGGGTCATTTAAATTCCCCCAGCTGGGGGCCCCTTGCGTCCCTCTTCAGCCAATAACGGGAATATTTCAGAATGGGTGGAGAATGCAAGAGAGGTCAGGAAATGTGGAGAAGTACTGCCCCGACATTCGCTTCAGAGAAGGTACTCTGTTGACTCAGGAAAACCACCTAAAAACCTGAATCAAAGAAGGAGGCCAAGGGAATCGAACCCACGACCTCTCGAATACTAAGCAGACGTGGTAACCACTAGTCCACAGAGCTCGGTCCATCAGCAAAAACATTCGATCAGGCGATGCCATTTCAAGGTCTTGCATCATCAGAAATTGTTAACAATACTATCTAATAGGTCAAGAGAAAAAATGACTGTGTTAAATTGCGTTATTAAAACGAAATGACAAGAAGACACCTCCATAAGCAAACCTAAGCTAGAATTCGTATTTAGGGGATTACCCCGCCCGAATCAAGCAAGCAGCGGCGCACACGTGCTTGCATGTAGTCAAAAAGTAGTGGAGAGAGCAATGAGAACATATCGGCCGATATATCAGCGTATCGGCCTTGATTATATCGGTATCGGCCGATATATCGGTATCGGACAAAAAACCCGTATCGGTGCATCCCTAGAAACGACCCGTATTTCTACCGAATTTTTGTTACACCGTATATACGTAAAATTTTTCTTGAGTAAAACCGAAAAAAAACATCAGCAACTCATTATTTGTATACAATATCTAAAACAATTGATATTTTAGGGGAATTTACAAAGATATTCATAAATTAATCTGTAATGACCAGCACGTGCCGCCACAATAAATTCGATAAATAACATCTTAAATTTAGGAATATTATTATTTTACATAGACACGTGCTTGGATTCTAGATTTCTGCGCTAAACGCTGACATGCTATTTTAACATGTATTATAATTGTTTAGTTTCATGTTTTTTACTTCGCTTAAATTTTGACACATCTAACATAACCTAACTTTAAATATTACTAATTTCCAGGTACACTCAGCAAATATTTTAAAAAACATTGACAGTGACAGTTCACAAGTTTTGTGAATGTATCCACATTGGATAAATTTCTAATCCTCATATCCTTCATGCAGTTTTAATTCAATACGGAAGTATTTCCGAACACTAGTTTACTATTAAAAAGTGTTGAATAACATGCCCTCTCTCAATTCTGAGAATTAGGAACAGTTATTCTGGGACACCCTGTATATTGTTTATAGTTATATTTTATACTAAACATTTGAAATATTTTTCATGTATTATTAAAGCTGCCAACCGTCCTGCATTATGCGGGACGGTCCCGCAATAGCAGTACTAGCCCCGCATTAAAATACCGCATTGAAAACGTCCCGCAAACCGTCAAATGCATCCCGCTAGTCCCGCATTTCTTAGTCTCGAATGCTTACGAAACTTCGGCCCTACTGGCCTCTACTTCCCAAATTGCATTCTCGATCTGAAAAGTGTCATTTAAAATGCATGGTACGTAATATACTATTCAAAATAATAGTAAAGGACAGTAATTTTTTTTCCAATACCTACTTGTAAAGCTGTATTTTATCTACGAAAATCTCTTTTATAAAGTAATATTTTAATGATGATTGTGGATAAAATGCTACTTTATTCACTAGTGAATAAAATAGTCCATAATCCGTAGCAACTAACAAAATAAATACGTGCTACCATGGTAACTAGTACAAAAACAAGTAAGTAACATGATATTTATTTGAAATTATTTATCCAATTTCAAAACTTTATATAACTAAATTTAGGTATTGGAAAAAAATTGATATGCCACACGTGAATAACGAGATTTTATCCATTCGGGAAAACTTTAGATCACGAGGCAAAGCCAAGTGAGATAATTTCCTTATGGATAAAATGCCTCTTTATTTAGTAGTAGCAAAGAGCATATAATTATATGCTCTTTGGTGGTAACATACTATGGTATGTGAAATCTTGAAAAATATTTAAAAAATTTAAAAATAATTTTAAAACCAAATGGGCTCTAGTGAACAAATATTTAAAATATATATAGTGTTTCCCCGGACTGACTGCGATAGGTGTAATAAATCAAAACAAATTTTAGTACGGCTTGCATGTTTTGCAATCTACGCCTGGTGGTACAAAATGGTGTTTACTGAATTACAGTTCAGATGGGATCCAGTTCGCAAAGTTAGTGAGCTTACGATGAATATAAATCGTTGTAGGTAAAGTGGTCTTTCTTTACGCAAAAATGTTAATCAAATAAAATATTCTAAATTAAAAACTATGAGGATATGAAAAATTAACATACATAACCTCTTTTCTTTTCATTATAATGAAAATTACCAATTAAAACTAAAAAATTATTCAAATAGTGCCCCAACCAAAGTAGCACATAATGTCATAATTCCACTCTTCTTCGAAGTTCTTGGTAACATTTTTTTAAATTTAAAAGTAAACGGTAACATTTGATTTTTTTCATGAAAATGTAATGAAACCCGGTATATCACTATAATTTTAATTTAGAACATTTTACTTTACTAGAATTTTTGTGTGAAGTTACCAGAAAAACCACTTTACCCACAATGATTTATATTCTTCTTAAGCTAACTCGGCCAACTGGATCTCTCATCTGAACTGTAATTTGGTAAAAATCGATTTTATATCAAGCAGGCCTGGACTGCGAAAAACGAAAGCCATACTAAAAAATATTTGATTCATTACACCTATCGCAAAGTCAATCAGAGGACACACTGTATACTTATACTTACTTCTGGAAACTATTTCAAGCCTGAATACTGTGTTGTCAGTTTAGGAGCCAAGGGAGTGAGAAATCATTTATCATCTGGTGGCTGAGGACTGGGGCCAACACGATTTCATAGCCAGTGGGGCCAACCAATAGCCAGTCCGGCCCTGTATTTCTGTCTAACGCATACAAAGCCTATAAATTGTATTCTAGCCCATTTGATTGCCTATGTTCACATTATCCACCACCAATCTGTATAACTGCTATTTCTGCCATTCCAAGCATCCAGTCGGCGCTATTAAGTTTATGGGGGTTTGCAATTTCGGCAAACGGATAAATTGGTTTATTGGGGGGGGGGGGGGGAGCATTTATTTTGGAACCTACAAATACCTGATAAAAGCCGTTGGGAATGGGGGAATGATTGGTGGAATATTTTGAAAACTATCGTATGCGATTGGTGGTTGTTGTTGAGAGAGAGGTGAAAGGGTAGTTTAGCTGTGCGAATGTTTGGAAATTGGAATTTAGTCTTAAACAACATTTCGAACTGTATGGTCTGTATTATTTGAATTATATATTTTATAACAAGCAGTTGTTTTATTCCTGGCTACAGTCTCCAGAAAGATCGGTAGATTGTAACACATATAATGTAGGTATTTATTAAATAAATGAACATACATGTTTCAACTTTTAGAAGCAAATATTCAGTCGAGCAATAACCATTACGTTAAGAGAAGGGGAAGGGCTGTAAATAGTAAATATTCTGAAAAGTTATTTACGAACATGCTTCTTTGCATTTCAAAGAATTTGCAAGCATGCAAAACCCAAAATGTACTATTGCTACCCAAAAAACTCTACGACAAGGTTTTTTTAGCGATGTGGATCTGACATTTTAAGAGCACGCCCAATGCGATAATTACTGATAGATGGCAGCAGGTGAAAAATGCAGGTCTATTTTTAAACGGACAAATCATGTATTCCGACTAAACCTTAATTATCGGAACGTGATTTTCTGTTAAAGCACATATCTAATTAGGGTATGACCAAATTTCAAATTAAAATTCCAACTATTTTAGGAAAAAAATTACCTGCAAAAATGAAGTTTTAATTTTTTCCGTCGAACAATAAAACGATACTTTTTGGTTAATTCTGTTAAGACAGCATTTGAAAACGTAATTCCAAATTTTAAATGAAGTACTTACAATAATAACGCCCATTTGTCTTCACAAAACAAATTTTTCTTACTCAGCTACGAAAATGGCTACTTACTACTAGTCGGAAAGTTCAGCTATAATATCACAGATGGCGTGTACTTAAATGCATAAGATTATGAACGGCAAAAATTTGTGGGACAGCCGATGGATACAGAATCCACATCTGGTTGCAGGGGTCGAATCATAAATCTTTAAAAGGTGTCGCTAAAGCAGAGAACATGCTTTGTATTCTAATTTTTACACTATTACATCCTGCATCTCTTATTATTCAATCGTATGCCATTATTTTTCAAAATGCAATTAATCACGTGTTTTTATAGTTGTAAAAAACCGAAGTTTTTCCTTGTAATTTTATCAGTTTATTTTTATCACTTGTGTCCATGACAGCCTCCAAATGTTGTTTTAATCAAGATAGTATTTCAAAGACGCAACTTAAACTGCCATTGTACGACAGTGTAAATGCCATATTCGTAGCGTACTGACCACTGATACATAATGAACCGATTGAGAAATACAGTAGTCGCTCGATTATGTGAACTTGTGCATACACAATGTTTACTAAATCGAGTGTACAGTTTAAAATAGGTTTATTGTATTTATTAACCTCAATACATTTTATAAATGAACACTAATACGTATAAAGATGTATAAAAACGAATTAATTTTGCTTTATGAGGTAGCTAGTTAGTTTTGGCTAAATTTTATTTTCTTGTGCGCTTTTTTGAATCTATAATGTACAATTTTGGTTGTTCATATTAGGGATGTTCCGAATATACAAACATTCGTATTCGCGAATACGAATACCGAATACAAATACTCTTATGAGTGAATAATATCAACATCAACATCGTTTTTGTACGCGCTGCAAATTTTAGAAATAGTATGGAAAATAGTTTTGTTTTTTATTTAATGTTATAGAATGGTTAATATTTGAAAAAATGTTTTATTTAATGTATGAATAACTGTTTTATATTTCTATTAAAATTCTTATCTATATTTCTAGAATTTTAATGTCAAATACTCGTATAATATTCGTGTTAATTTTGACGAATACGGTTACGAATACAAATATTGAAAATATAGCGAATTCTCGCGAATACGAATACGAATACGAGTATTCGGAACATCCCTAGTTCATATATACGAATTGTTCATTTAATCGAGTATTTTGTCCACTGAGCGACTACTGTAGTCCACAAAATACATTTCAGACTCATGATTTTGCTCGGACAATTTTTAACTCAAGATTTGTCTTTTTTTTGGCAACTTTCTTCGATAAACTAGCTATAACAATTTTCCTAGCCTTCAGCTCTGGAAATTTGAACAAGTTAGTTTGTCTCGTGACGTTGTCAAAACGACAAATATTCATAAAAAAATTACCGGAAAAACTATTCGCCCTTAATACATTATTAGATTACTGACAAATTCGCTCAACTGTCAAATGTCCGTTTTCGTTCAATAATGGTATTTGGATCAGTAGTTTAGCAACCAATCATTCATTTATACTGTGGTAAACATAAATATTTATGCGTTAAGGAAAATATGAATATGTTTTTTTTTCTGAGGTTGACATGTGCTACAGACCGAAGGTAAAGAACATGAATATCTCCCTTAATACATACAATATTTTATTTACTAGCATATTAGTAAGAATAGTGTGAAATTTCAATTAGAATATGTGTAACATCAAGGATTGCCTCATTATATGAGCTAAGACGTTATTTGTAGTTGCATGGTTACCATGAGTTTGAGGGAGAACCAATTTGACAAGTCCCTTGGGAGTAATGAGTAGCTTTTTATATTTTGTTTCTATGACGAAAATGTACAATATCAGGTTGCTAGTAAATAATAGCTATTTAAGTAACAAGGAATGTAAGGACCTATTAACATTTGAGGTAGGCAAATACAAGCTAAGGAAAAGCCGCACCTTGTTGCCTGACGAAAATGTTAATAGACAATACATTCCGAATTATCTTATTATATTTTTTTCGCTGCTTATCGAAATTTTCCTAGATTTTTAAAAAAATTGTTTGGTTTGTCACCTGTCACCAGGATTTAATTTTTGTAAGGCGTGTTCCCTGTGAGTATCACATGTCACATAAACACTAGCAATTATAAACAAAACGTTTAAGTCTGCATCTTGCGTTGTTAATTATTATTCTAGGAACTTAATAATAATACTAAGTTCCATCGTCAAGAGAAAGCAGCAAACCAATAGAATCGCCGACTTACACGTTTTGTTACTAAGACTGTACTACTGACTTACATGGTCAACAGCGGGAAAATATTATTATCTACGTTCGGGATATAAATGTCACGTATCCCACTCATTTTGGATAAGACGAATTTTGGAAAATTTAAGTATTGCTAATCACGCTCACAGTTTTCGTTTTGATGATGACAGTAACATAGTCGAAAAATATAACGCAAAAGTTACCAAATTTATAGGAGGCAAAAGAATTATTTACGCTTTAAAAAATGCTTTTACCACTACATCTTTTTAGTTTGTAATTCAGAAAGTGTAAGACGTATTTCAGATTAATAAATTGTAGTTCAGAAAGTGTGAAATGTAATTCAGAAAGTGTAAATTGTAATTCAGACAGTGTAAATTGTAATTCCGACAGCGTTAATTGATATAATGTACTATAGTTTCACTTAACACTGTTGTAATTCGTTATACTATAAATAAATAATCAATAGGGATTATCTTGGATTAACAGTCACGTGCCAAATGTTGTCCTCCATCATACGTTAAAAGAATCTGAATAATTAAATTCACTGACAATATATCAAATAAATATGATATGGCTACACTATTGATATAAAATAGATTACATGAAATAACATTTTATGATCAAAATTTGTTTAAAAATAAAATTTAAATTCAAACATATATTTAGTAAAATTATTCAGAAAAAATGTACAATGTATAATGGTTAGAAAAATTATTTCTATATTAAAATAAGACAAACATGAATCTTAAAACATTTTTAAATGTTGAAATTGTAGTTGCATCTTGCATCGTCATATTTACAACAAAATCAATTTCAACAACTTTATTTGCAAGGGATTCTTTTGGGCAGATTCAAAGTTTAGAGGATAGTTCATAATTCTGTAATTTCAAAATAAATGCCACACATTACAGTAATTCACCTGATTCAACTCACTCATATTCGTCAGATCCTATAATTCCACTAGTTTCAACATTATTGCAGAACTGTGCCTCACATGCTCTTGAACACCACTGTGGATTTCTAAATATAAGAATAATACGTATGTCATTCCACTTATTCATTAAATTTTTGCAGTTGCAAACGATTGAATATTACCTTTTTACCAACTCTTCTACTTCTAATAATTCATCAGTGGCTTTACATGCAGAAGAATAGCTTTAAAAAGTAAAGTTATTAGCAAGACGTCTTTACTGCAATAAGATTATGTTAGGTACGGAAATATAGATGCAAGACTCGATGGCAGGTTTTACATTGAAGATACAAGATATAATTTTTATGTAGAAAAATTAAAAGAGTAGACCTTTTGTCAGATAAAAATAAACTTACAGATAAATAACGTGAAATTGCTATTTAACAACAGTTTTAATACCACCGCATTTGAAAATTGGCATATACAAGTTAGAAGCTTCTGTCTTCAACAGGCCCTTTCAGAAAACGTTTTATTTTTTTACTAATATTTTTATTTACTCTTAAGTACATCCATATTCCATTATTCATATAGTAGGTAAGTACGTTCAACTTCGGATCGGTCCTAAAACCCTCAGGCTATTCTTTGTTGAGGTAAAACCCAAAGTTCCAGCCCTAAACCTGCACTTTCATTTTCTAAGTGGACAGCTAAATTCCTAGAAGTGACAATGATCACTGCGCGCCAACTATAGTTTGGTATAGTGATGGGCTTATTCGAATGAAAAATAACCGGTTTTCGTTCCAAGTATTCGAATGAAAAATAACCTCATGCTGATACATACTACGCTTTGAATATAAAACCTCTATTCAAAGGTACTACGTGCCATATCTCAGCGACCTACGCAGTGCTCAAAATTCTATAAATATAAATACGTCATAACTCATAAACAAAGCAGGTTGTACTGAAAACACCATTTGGTTATCGCATACCTACCTCCTATCATAAGAAATATCAAATTCTGGGGACCTGAAACCTGAACGCTTAAAAACTGCAAACGCATCAAGCTATAAAACAATTTTTTATTTGCTTACATCTCCAAAGGTTCAAAACAAGAGGCGGCGCCTTTAACCCGCCCGATCGATAAAGATAAACGTTTTACCACTGTTTTTATTGCGATAGCAAGCAATCCCGCATATTTCTTTCTTTCTACACTTCTTAATAAATACCTCTTAATTTCCAATACATAACACATAATGTACGGTCGGCGCCTTAGAAATCGGGCACTACACACTATTATGATATATTTTGCATGTATTTTTTAAGTGTATAAACTGGGTTTTTACAGTTATTATGGTTTTAATTGTTACGTCAGATTGTTTATTGTTTGTCAATTATGAAATGCCATCTCACATTAATTATATAACCGGAGCAAGAATACTCCAAAGACTAAAAGAATATATTACGTGTCCCGATTTCTAAGGCGCCGACCGTACATGTTATGTTTTGGTTCCTCTGCTATCTGCAAGTTACGATGTCGATGCAGATGACGGTGAACCGCCAACCGGCAAACCGGCTGACTTAATCGAAACGAATCGAGAGCCAAAATTTATTGGAATGATTATTCAAATAATCATTCGGTTATTAATATCATTCGAATGCAAATAATTTGGTTATGAAAATTGTCCTGTTATGCCCATCACTAGTTTGGTAGTTAAAAATGGGATAATATTTGCTTTATTTGGTAGCACTACTAGTCCTGCTCTCTATAAAGGCCAGCTGCAGTACAGAGCGGAGTCTTAAGTCAGAGATTTGTCCCCGCCACTAAAGGCACGCTCTTAACTGGCAACTGAGATGTGAATACATTTGATACTAAAGTATGATATTTCCTAATTGGTGAATGCAACTACAATATACTTCAATGTCAGCTTGACATTTGATTTTATAAATTTGGAAATTTCCATAGCTATACTAGATGAAAATAATTTGTGATCATAGTATATCTCAAAGCGTCACTGTCAATAATGCCTAGAATGAGTTTAGTTTTAAGAACTGGGATTATGTATTGCTTAGAAAACGGTATAACTATTCGACAAATTGCACATTTAGCTAGTTTTATAATTGTTTTGTATCGTAGTTTTTGATAAATTTGATATAACAGATTTGAATTATTCGCAGTATTCACATGACAGTTAAAAAGTTATTTCATCAACTAAAGTAACAGAAATTCATGGTTTCTAGATTTATAACTTGTCCTAGTTTTTTTTAGTAGCAATAGTACGGTCTCCTCTTGGTGAATATAAATTGCGTTCCAAGAATTCGCTAACTTGAGTTTTCGTTTTTAAATATTTGAGCAACTATGCTTTATAAGTTTATAGTGTGTTGTTTCTGTTGTACCGGGTTACCTTTTACGTAAGTTATGGAGGAAATAAAAATTAAAAACATTAAGTATTAGTGAAAAGCTAATATGTTATAAGCAATTTTGAAAAATATGAGTGTTTTAGACTTATTTTGTTTTAAGATTTATAAATAATCCGTATAAATATATATTGCATGTTGTTCTATAAAATAACAAATATATATTATATAACTCGAACTTTCGATAATCCGAGTTTTTGTGTCTTCCCCCGACACTTCGAGTTAAAGAGGTTTGACTATAGTTATTTGTATAACTAGTGGTGAAAGCGATACTTTTTTGTATGAGTTTGATAGCTTCGCCGTCGTGCATCAATCAAACAAGTAAAAAACTTGCTTTCATACATTTTGTACAAGTAATTTTTTTGCAGAATGACCTCTTGTAATTCGAAATTTGGTCGACAACTGTCAGACTGATAATTCACAACAATAATGTAGTTAAAAAAAAGTATTACTTTCTTTACGAGTTTTCGTTAAAAAAGACGACTTTCATGATGACTATGCAAAAAAATTACTTGACGTACCACTCCATTATCAAGTGCTGTTCATGACATAATTTTACGGCAATAAAGTACTTTATTTTATTTTACTTGTACTATAAAGTTTACCTTTACGTCGGCTGTCAATGTCAAAATAAATGTTTGTCGATATCCAACCGCGTTCTGTCAATTTTTTTGTCACAGAAAAGAAGTCTAATTTATAAACTCGATTTTCGGTTTTAGCAATCCAACATAAAGCTTTGTATGCAACTGGTACATAGCCCGACTTTATTGACTAGTTTTATTTATTGACCTTGCTCGCAAAACTCGCTCGACTATAATACAGACTCGCCAAATAAAGTCCTACATTATGTACTTGTTATATAAATATCTATTTTGAACGGTGTACGAAGAGTTAGTTACATTCAAAACAAGCACATTAAGTAACAAAATTTGGTGGTTTTATATACAAGTTACAATTACCTCTGTATGTTCATAATACAACATGCTAATACCAGCAATCAAAAATGTTGTCAAGGAAAACTTGGAAGTAGAGGTCAAGGTTAAAGAGGCTACAAAATTGGTATGAAAAGCTGGGTAGTAAAATTAGTAAGTGTATGTGACACACAAAAAATCATGAAAACTAAATCGAAACTGAATAAAATTACAACGGAAAAAATATTCATAAATGACGATTTAACAAAAAAAAAGAAAAAGGGGAAAAGACAAAGAAATAAGAAAAAAAACAGTGGTAGGAAAAATCACAGAGACATAATAAGATGGAACAGCGTGGAAATGGAGTAGCAATTAAGAGATGAGGAGAAGTTAATCCAAAAACTAACACAAATACTTCAGGATGGATACATGATGACGAGGATGGATACATGATGACGCACAATGCAAAATTAAAAGATAGGAGTACAAATACGAACTTAACCGTAGCTGTAGGAAATAAGAATAAAGAGAAGACAAAACAAATACGGAAAATCCGTACTTGAAATATCAGAGGTGTGAGAGGGAAGAAGGAATATGAATTGGTAGAAGAGTAGATGTAGAAATACCAGCAATAACGAAATAAAGAAAAAGGGTCACGGTTAATTGAAGCTAGAGAAAAGACACACTTAATTTATAGCGGAGTGCCAAAAGATGAACAGCAGCAGGAGTAAGATGCATCATTGATAGAAACTAGTAATGAAGATACACAATTGGAAAGCAGTTTCCGAAAGAATATTGGTAATAAGAGTTTGAGGAAATACAGGGTAAACGAATGAATATAATAATAGTTTACGGTTTAAGACGACATTGGGAGTAATAAAGAACAGTTTTGGGAAGACTTAATACTGGTTACATGTAAGAGGAAAATTATTGTTATGGGCGACTTTAAAAGCAGAGTGGAGGTAAGAGATAGTACAACCACGGACGTGATTGGAAATTATAGAGAAAATAAAAGAAACAATAATGACAAGCACATGTTGGACTACTGTACTCTAAATAATTTGATAATTACCAATCCATTCTACGAACATCGAGACATACATAAATACACGAGGGTATCAGTAAGCAGAAACGAAAAATTAATAACTGATTATGTACTTGCTGTACAAAGGAATAATAGAAAAACAGATTTCAAAGTATGAAGAAGTGCAGAAATACTTAGCGACCACTACTTGCTGGTAGCTAAAATTAGGAAACCAGAAAATAGACATTACGGAAAGGAACTTGAAGATACTAAAGCAGCAAAATAGGACAATATCAGAACATAAAAACTGAGGGATGTAGAAATAGCAAATAAATACCAGGAAAGTATTGACCAAGAAATATCGAAAATAGCGAATGACATAGAACCGAAGAATACAGAAGATGCATAGCAAATATTAAAGGAATAATTACGGAAGCAGCTAAACAAGTACCTAGTATGCGGTATAATCACAACAAATAACAATAAAAAACAAAACTTCTTGGTGGAACAAGGAAATTAAAAACAAAGTTAAAAATAAAGAAACAGACATGAAAACCCACAACTAAACGAAGCCCAAAGTGGGTTTAGAAGAGGACATAGTACACAAGACCACATCTTCACCATGAAGCGAATTATACACAAAATACTGAAACACGGCATAACAAACCGAATATGGAAGAGTCTGGAACAAAGAGGGGTCAGTAGAGATGGGCGGAACGATGCGTTAGGTGGAACGTTCCACACTTCCGAAACGAGGGACCCAAAATTCATTTTAAGTATTGTTATAATCTTGTACCTAAAGAAATATCGGTGAGATTGAGAAACATGTACACTTGTTTTTAAAAAATAAACTTGTTAGATTCCTTTAGTGAAACTCTTATATACATGACTTGATGAAATTCCTATTTATATCAAAATTTTAAACTGTTCTTATTTTTCGTTCTATCAGTAAATAACGACTATTATTATGCTGAAAAATGAATTAATTTGTCATTTTACATTTTACAATAAAATTAGCATTTATAATATTTTACAATTATGCGTTTCTATCAATGCAAAAACAACGTGAAAGAAGCCTTCCCAGTTCAGTCCTTCCTGCGGGACCGGGAGGATGGAACGTGGAACGGGAATCGTGATTAGTTCTGAGCAGCGACGCACAACCAACAACACTAGCACTGTCTGTTTGTGTTGCGTTCTTCTCGTTTTCACCGTCTCAGTTTTATTCCGTCGTTCCAAAATAACGCGTTCGTCCTAAGTAAGGAACGTTCCGGTACGTTGCTAAAAAATACCGTTTCGAAAGAACTTTTCGTGCGGAACGACTCATCTCTAGGGGTCAGTAAGAAGCTAACTGATGCAGTAACAAGTCTATACAAGTACAACATCAACTACGTCAGAACACGTAACATGCAGTCAGAAGAATGTTACACAAAAGATGGACTACGACAGGGTGGTGTCTTAAGCCCGATGCTCTTCGTAATATTAATAGACGATGTAATTAAAACAAAATACGGATAAGAACTGAAAAGATCTGCAAAACAGCTTAAGGTGGCAAATTTGTATGTTATTTGGTCATAAGAACATACAACGGCTAAAATCAAACTGCAGATAACACATTTTGATCAAATCTATGGGAGAACATTACTTCAACATTTACCTTTATCATATTATAACTTGGGGTCAAAAGCACTTATAACTAAATTAAAAACAAAAATTTAACAGAGCTGGAAGACAGCCCAGTTGATCATTTATTGTAATGAAAACAGTTAAAAAACCATACCGTAATTACAATATGCGATTGATGGATTTCTGGGATGGTGATTACATGTAAATAATAGTTGTTAATCGTAGTTTATTAATCCCTATTCCCCCAATGTAATTTATGGTTCGCACAAAGTAGTAGGTATAGATGGCGACAGTATGACAAAATTGTTTTGGCTGGAGAGCAAAATGTGGCTTTTGAAAGTGTTGTACTACCAAGAATTGTCCGGTTTAAAATTCATAACTTATTTCCTCGGCGGCAACTGACGGATCGATATTTCATACTTCGCAATTGATCGCTCGCTCTCGCTGCTAAATTGAACACATCGGCTCGCACGTGCGTTTTTATAGTTCACGTTTTGGTTATAGTGGACACAGGTCGATGATACTTGATTTGATTAGTTTATTTTTTAAATGGTTAAAGTACGACTTGTTAATAATAATAATAATAATAATATTTATTGATCCATTACAGTTACAGTACAGCATAGGACATGTCAAAAAGATGGCAATAAGCAAAAACAAATGTCATTTAGAGTAGTACTAGAGAAACTATTAATGATTAACTTTTGTACGGAAAAAATCATTTACACTATACAGTATACATTTGGTCATTTGATGTTTCAGTTTATATTTGAAAACATCAATACACATTAAAAATGTAATAAAAATGTAAAAGTTTGAAAAAGATCGTTGGAACAGTTTTTGAAAAAATTGAAAAAAACTGAAAAATCACAAAAGTAAACGCCTACTTCCGGTTATGCGTCTTTTTTTTTTAAAGCCTGCTGTCTCATCTACATAGTACACAAAACTTACATATGAAGTTTCACTGTCATACCTCTTTTCGTTCTTGAGATATTCTGTTCACAGACAGACACACATACAGAAACAGACAGACGGGCGCTGCCCAAAATGCCCCAAAATGTCTTGCAAAAGGTAATCGCTGTCATGACCAAAACGCCGAATGCATGTACCAGCAGCAGTAAACAGTTTTGAAATTGCATTCTTGTAGATGACGTTGCAATAAGGTGGGTTTGTTAATTTGATTAACTGTTTCTCACTTCAAGGCAAAAATAGTGGAAAAATAAATACGATTTGGCTTTCTGAATCTTTTTAATAGACGCGGCAAACTTGTATAGTACCTATGAGTGCTGATTCATTACGGGAAAAAACTATTCATTGGTCATAAAGTGCAATTCATTCTACACCTACCAATATGTCCAATATGTCCACAATGTCTACTTTTGTATTTACAATGATGCCGTTCTGTAGTTATGATTGACGTTTTGTAGGTAAATGAGGTTATCGATACTACATACAAATACCGGGTGACTATAACTGATTGTAATTTTTTTTCTTAGGTTGGCACTGTTTATGTTGGTGGCACTGTAAGTCTATGTCAAATTCGAGGTTAGCAGGTTAGGTTTTGCGTCAGTTTTGACACAGAATGACGCAAAACCTAACCTGCGAACATTGAATTTGACATAGACTTACAGTGCCAACCTAAGAAAAAAAATCACAACCATTTATAGTCAGCCGGTAGTATATTATATCATGACAGACTAAATTGCATCATTAAATCCCGCGAGTGAATACTATTTCCTGAGGGCCCGTAGGACCTGAGGGAAATAATCACTCAAGGGATTTATGCACGTTATTCCCGTGTGTTATACGCTATATTTTGCACTTTTGGGAACATTGTCATCAAATATTTGAAAAATTTTAAATCTGTCAATTTGGAAACTGACAAATACGAATTTTATTAAGAATGTTGTGTACAGCGTGATTTTTTTAAAACTGAATTGCAGTAGGCCCTGAATAGCCTCAATCAGCTGGCAGTACTGAAGTGTATTGTCAGTCTATGTCAAATTCGAGATTTGTAGGTTAAGTTTTGCGCCACTGTCAAATGACAAACAAAACCTAACCTACTAACCTCGAATTTGACATAGACTGACAATGCACTTCAGTACTGCCAACTGATTAATTTTAAATACAAATGTTATTAAGAATACTGTGTACATACATTTGCCATAGATACGGTAACATTTTTACTTTAGTCCCTATGCACTAAAGTAATTACTTCTGTCCATAGGGATTAAATGAGCTACTTTAGTCCCTGAAATAAGTGACTAAGCACTTTAGTCCCGCAAGTGCAAAAAAAGGCTTTTGTGATTTAGTTAAACTTCCGACAAATGAAATAATTATACAGGGTGTTTCTTAAGTCGACCATGTGAATTCTGGAGGTACCAACATTGTAACGTAAAAAGAGGTCTAAAACACTCGTTCAAGGTTTTGTGCCTCAGATCCGTAGTTCTCTTATAAAACACCGTTAAAAATTTGAGAAAACGTTTTGAGAATCACCGAATTTGTCATATAGCGGCATATTTTTTAAAGCAGGTGAGTAACAAAAACCTTAAAGTTGTCTACTATCCATTCACAAAATTCATGAACTGTCAAAACGCTGTCAAGTTGGTACCTAGTTTAAATTCTGTTTTGGAACTTTTGCTTGCTGATTTTGGCAGCACTGAAATTTTTGAAATTAAAAAACTGTCACACGTTCTTGTAAAAAAATAATCTCCAAAATTATTTAATTTTTGTGCATACTCTTCAATTGCAATGGAACAGAAACGAAAAAGGGTTTTATTATTGAAAAGGGAAAAAAGGCTATAATTAATTATTACAAGGAAAAACTTTTGACACATGTAACATAACCTAACATTAAATATTACTAGAAATTACTAGATCCGAAGTATATTTTTAAAAAAAAACTGTAATTTCCAGATACACTAAGCAGATATTTAAAAAATTTGACATTGACAGTTTACGAGTTTTGTGAATGGATAATAACTAATAACTGTAGTTTATAAAATGTTGTTGCAAATTCCATACTAGCACACCTTATTAAAATCTCATTAGCTAATTTTAAGTCTTTTTTTACCCGCTTTCTTTTAATAAATTTAGCATTGTTTTATAAGAAAACTGCAGATCTGAGTCAAAAACCTTAGAGGAATTTTAGACTCCTTTTTCTGTTACAACTTATGTATAGTTACAATAAAAATGAGTGTAACTATAGGTAAATTACATAATCAAATGGTGCGCGTCAACAATAAATTAATAACTAAATATTTGATGACGTGCAACGTTTGATTCGATGATTTTACTATACACAAATTACACAGTGGTTGTATGAAGCCTCTTTGCTCGTAAGCCGAGTAGGTGGCTAGCCTTGCCCGTCGAAATGGAAGAAGAGTTTCCTTGTTAGGGGTTAACAACTAACACAAGTGTTAGCATGGGAATCGAACCCGGGCTGGCCGCATGAGAGTCGAGCATTTTCTCGATGGGCCATCGGCTCACACAAGTAGTTAAAAATGTTGATTTTTATTATTTTACTTGTTCTTTTGTCGAAAACGGAGATAGACCTTTTTCCCAAACCTTTACAATTTAATTTTAAATTTTTTTAGTGTAGAGAAATACCCAAATAAACAGCTTTAATAGTAAAACTCCAGAAATATATGTTATCTTTAGGTTTCTCATATTTTATTAAATTAAAGAAATACCATTGAATTAAGAATAACTAAATAAACCACACCATGAAAAATCAGAGATGAACTTGTCACTTTTTAACATTATCAGTTAAGTGTATGTTTGCTCATTTGTTTGTTATCGACAAGGTCTAGGCATGCTGAGTACCAGGTACCTTAGATTCCATTTATGTTGGGGCAACGATAACCGATAAGAATGGTGCTGAAAGCAAAACGACGAAAAACAATATCGGTTAGTAGTGGCTTGTGCGAACATAAAGACATGTTTAAAAGTGGAGTTTTTATGGCAGACAGTTTGAAGTACTCTACTGTGAAGCAGGTAGGAAAATATACACTTGCATGAAATTTGAGTTTTCAATAATGCGAATGCATAAAATTGTGATTTTTTGTGAAAAAAGAACAAAGCTGGAAAAACAGTTTTTGTTTCACTAAAAAAATTATGTTTATGAGATAGATAATAAAGATTTTATGACCCAACTACGTAAATTACTTCGTTTTGTGACTATACAGAAGTATTCTGCATTAAAAAAAATTAAGGCGCATTATAGTACAAAAGAGAAATTATCTTGCATGTCCTTATGTTCGCACTAGCCTCCACCAATCTGTATATGTAATATTAACGTGTTATTCTCATTTGCTTTGCTTTCAGCCCCGCTCTTATCGGTTATCGTGGCTCCAACATAAAGGCAGTTTTAGACATAGACTGCTATAGCCATATGGTCCTACCAGAAATTTGCGAAGACTAAAAAGTTCCAACTCCAGCAAAATATCTTTTACATGCTACACATCGTACTAGCATAGCAAAGATGGTATTCTGTAGAAGCATTTATCCAACTTCTTTTATATTTAAACACTTCACCAGTACTGAGGATTGATCTCAGAACCCTTGAATATGTACCCAGGATGCTTAACCACTGAGCTCGACAGTAAGTGTACGACATCAACTTTTTCGATTTTATTGAGATTTTCAAAAATATATTAAGTATATACACATTTAAATATAATGTATGTAAACTGTGTTTACGCAAAATCCACTAAATAATTACCTACGTTTATTTTCATTTTTCGATATTTTTTTGTTTTTAATTTTATTGCAGACCATTACAAGTGTCTTCTATGTGAAAGGATACGCAAGAAGGCATATAGATTTTTATAAAATTTATTGTTAAAAATAAAATATTGTTTATATATTTAAAAATGCTTTTAATGAAAAGAAAATATATTTCGATAGAGAACAAAAAATTGCAAAACATCTAGGTATCGGTAACTGTTATGATCATAAAATAATAGATAAATTATTAATTAAAAAGAATGATAAAAAGTGTTATCCATCAATTTAACCCCATTACAACAAAACACAGGCAATAAAGGATATAATTATTATTAATTTTTGTAACATCTTGTATAAAATTAAGGGTCCTTAAAAAAAAGCTAAAAAGGTTAACATTTAAATTAACAGATGGCATAAAAAAGATGTTTGCCCATTCCAAAGGATAGGATGTATAAACCAGGTATTTACAGTTTTGTGTGTAATACTACAGTGCCTTCAGAAATGGTCGAACGTTTTTGAATGGCCATGGTTGTACAACGTATGAATAATATGTTGGTGGCACTGCAACTCTATGTCAAATTTGAGGTTATTAGGTTAGGTTTTTCGGCAGTCTGTGTCAAAACTGACAAAAACCTAACCTGATAACCTCGAATTTGACATAAGCTTACAGGACCACCAACATATTATTCATACGTTGTATAACCATGACCATTCAAAAACATTCGATCATTTCTGAAGGCACTTTACAATACTATATTGACTTGACACCTAGAAGCATCAATATACTAGAATTATAGTTATTTACTACACAAGTAGTGTTATGTGAGAACAGGTTTTGCTCATGTAGCCATAGGTAGAGTGAGACAATTTACTCTTGTGGATAATACCTCATAAACTAAACGTGCAGTACATTTTATACAAAATAATATTATAAATTAATTAGAAAGAAATTGCAATATACTGGGTGACCAGTTTTAAAACGGAACATAGAAAGCTTTTCGTAAACAAATGATACGTCTAACGTAATTGATGTAGGACTTTCAGCCCCCTCCCCCTGTATTATAAAGTTTTGATCTAGGCAACCTTGTTTTTTAAATTAAATTAAATGTTTCTAGTAACCTTGCAATATACCATGCTTATGCTATGTTCGGTTTTGAAACCGGTCACTCGGTAGGTCCATTCACAATGTTTCCTCTTTCCTGCAGGCTTATGTTTTTTATTGGTACGCGTGCAGACGCCAAAATTGGGTTATGTTGTTTTCAGTTTGTAGTTTTTGTGATTTCTGAAGGATTGCATTGTTGCCAGTTACATTCTTGTCTCCTTTCGTAAAATTTTCGGCATTTTGCCATTAAAATTGCAACACTGTCAATAAAGCAGCCTAATCAAGACTTAACAGCGTACTAGAAGAATGAAACATCGTGAATGGATTATAAACAACATAAACAACATATAATGTGAACTTATTTTCAGCAATTGCAAAACATATTCTTAACAACAAACATCCCAACAATAATGCAAAAATATTATACACTAAATATTAGAGCAACTAGAAATTCATAAATATAACATAATAATACCGTACTGGAATAGTAATACCCATTATGGGTATGTGAGTTAAGGTATTGTTCGCGCGGGTTTTTAACCACAATTTAAAAAAAATATAAATTAAAAATAAATATTTACTCTTAAGTTAATTACTGGTAAAGAATAGATTAATTTCTCTTTGTGGATTATGCAACTTTTTAGGATTACCAAATTAAATTCGTTGATATTTTTCCCAATTACTTAACTGAAAAATTGCACCATGTAAGCTTGCTTTTTATAAATAATCTCCAGCAATGTTTTTTTAGAAAATATGTAGAGGGAGTTACTAAAGTGACGGAATCAATAAATAATACAAGATGACAAAAATTCATTCTCATGATGGCTGCCAAAAAGTTAGTAATAACCTTATTACATACTGAGTGTAACAATATCATAATACACCCCCGTGTTTTCTTTATTTTTGAAAATAAATGTTAAAATAGAAGGTTTGTATCACTTTCGCTGAAACCGGAAGTGTAATGCTAAGTACACACGGCGACACCAAAGTGTCGACACTTATGTCTAGACTTCTCTAGGTAGTGTTCACATTAGACGCAACTTTTCAAGATAGAGCGGTGTCTGTAGACCTATTCGAGAGCGGAATTGCGACACTGGTGTAAAAGGTGTGCACACGCAAGATGTACGAGATTTGATACTAGACCTAGATTAGACAGTCGCGTTGATAATGTCGTCGAGAAAACGTCGATTAGCAGCAGCTATTGTTATTAGTGTTATTGTAAAACGAAGAAAAAGGAGGAAGCGGACATGCTGGGTTAAAGAGTGGATAGCAAAGAGAAAAGAGTTTGGTGCTTATGCACAATTGCTAGTTGAATTAAGGTCTCATGATTCGCAATATTACAAAAATTTTATTCGCATGTCTGCCTGTGACTTTGACTTTTTTCTTAGCAAAGTCACACCAAGAATAAAAAGACAGGATACATTAATGCGCGGAGTTCGTTATTCATTTGCGTTCTCAAATTATGTAGCTTTCTAGTTAATTCAGCAACAGTAGTTTCAAAAATCTCGGAAATTACTTTTAACGCAGCTTGCTTTTTGGTGCGATCTTTATAAATTTTATTTTTGGTATCCCATAATTCGGGAGACGATTCGTATTTCTCAATAAGAGTTACAACTTTTTCTTTGGTCCACACTACTTGCTGGGACTGCGACATATTGAAAAAAAAGGAATAGTGTAGCAATAAATTTCCAGACTGCCGGTACACTTACACAGGTCTCGACAAGTTTGTATACTATGTGTTCACACAGCGATGTCTCAGATTGCTAGAGCAGTGTCGGTAGATACGACACTCACTCTAGTGACACTACTCTAGTTGGCTTACACACAGTGAGACTTTATCTACAGACTAAAGTCTAGACACAAAAGTGTCGCCGTGTGTACTTAGCATAAAAAACGTTACTTATATGTCAAAAAGTGATGTTTATTTAGTACATATGACGTACCAAGTTTCAAAAAATTATCTTCAAAAATTAAGAAAAGAAAAAGGATGCGCCATCATCGTGTTACACCTAGTAGATGGTTGTGAATAAAACTCTCTTGTTGCCATTATACGACATATTCGCGGACTTCTACGGAAAGATTGACGGATAATTGACAATGATAACTTATTTTGGTGACATTGAATAGTTTTTGTTTTCACCACAAAATCTGACTTTTACTCTAAGTCTACGTGGTGACAATATTCATATATTCCACTATTGGAATTCTGTCAAGTGGACATACAGAATAGTCAACGACAGTGTCAAAGGCTTCGTCTTCCGGAGTTGTTGGTAGATTATGTAGTCATTTGTTCTCCGTGCAGCATTCGTCACAAAGACCGAAATGTCTGCACGGCAACAAAACTGTTGTTGGGGGTGCAGTTTGGCAGATCATACAAACTGCACTTCCACCCGATACCTCTGCTGTATTGGCTGCCTCAGTAACTTCTTGTTCTGTTTCTTCAGCAACTTCCTCTTCTGCAGCAATATCGTCTGCATCTTCGTTGTCTGAAAAATTATATCGTAGTTACACTTACTTATCATGCATAGAATTGTACATAAAGTGTATCCCAAAGGAGTGCTCTCAACATTATGTAGAATACTAATTTTAAAATTGGGATCTGTGCTGAGACTGAATGTGCGCCAATGTGAAATCAGCAGGTTTGATTAGTTATTATGCATAAAATTGAGTGAAGCTGCGAGAAAACCATTTTCTTTAAATTCTCAAAATTAATACTTTTTACTGGAGTTGATGGGTTTAAAAAATATGTAAATGTACGTAATGAACTTAGTTTTGACTACAGACTGATCCTGCAAAATTTAAAAAAAGTGGAATTTTTCCCGGTTTTAAAGATTCCCGCCCGCCCTCTCATCTACCCACCTATACATACCGAATTGATATGGGGCAGGCACGTCTCCTGCCAAGGAGGCTAAGAAACATTCTTCGGAAAGTTCTTCATCAAAGTCATCAGCAATGACGGAATTGAAGTGCCTTTCCACTGAATACGACACCCCATTCAAAAATCTCCCCACATACTTATGATTTAAAAATGCTGTAGACGCTTCTTTAATTCGGCTGTCGTTCAGACGATATTTTCGTTTGCTAAGTACTCGGATCTGCAAGCCCTCGTCCACAAATGCTCGCAGTTCCCTTACAGTAGTGGCAGAAATGTTACGTATACCATCTGGAAAGAAATACAAAATTCAAGAGTACGAATTCAATTTTATACATACACAATGTATTCTGGAAAATTCATTAAACTGGAAGTAATCACGTAATGTAAGATTACCACGTGTCCAGTAAGAGGTGGGACGTTACTAAAATTGATAATCGATTACATTATATCGATTAATCAAATAATCGATTAATTTATCAATCAACTTATTGATACCAACATAATAAGTCACTAAATCCCTAATCGTGCGATCAACCTATTTTACGCACACTGTGCATAAGAACACGCTTACACAACTTGTAAGTTGTACAATTTGGGAAATGATTATACACGAAAAAGTAGTGATACATTAACCAAAAGTAATGCATACATAAATTACTAAAAGGAACTGCTGATTACTGGGAATTCAAAAACAAAATTAATTATAAATAACATTGTGCAATCTGCAATCTATATGTAAGTATAGAAGTGAAACCGAGGAAATAATATGTAAAAACCAGAACTAACCTTAAAAGAGTGAGAAAGCTATCCAGGATATTCTGCCTTAATAAAAAGCTCGTTATGTGATTAACACCTTCGTCTATGGAGTTAGCTGGCAGCAGTGCTAATGCCATCAACATTTTAATGGCTTTCTTCTCATTGTTGTTTGATTTTAATAATTCCGTCATTCCCAAAACGCGGGCTTTCCTTAAAAGTGCCTACAAACAAAGTTCTGAATTTCGAGTATTGTTACTTACAACGAATAGGAAGGTAAGATATGTTTTTCGGACTTTTTCCACAGGAACACTTGAAGACGGGAGTAGATCAAAACTACCGAAACGTTGTGTGATATACACCCTAGACAGTGGAAAAAGTCCGAAAAACATACCATAATAGACCACTGCCAAAAAATGACATTCAGAGAACAAATAGGAAGTTATTTTATTATGGATTTTTTCAAAAACAAATACCGAGAAAAGGGTTTTTCCATAAAAATACGAATTTTGAGATAAAACCAGATCAAAGAGAGATCATAAATCATAACTATTTAAACAAAAAGACCGTATTTAGAAAGAAGGAAAAACTTGTATGAGCTCTAATGTTTACGGTATCTTGTAATTTTACGTTCTTTTGGGTATTTTTCTCTAAAAAGATTTTTGTAAGTCGAAGCAATACCTATAGATGTTCACAGATTCAAATTTTTTAATTTTCGGCTTTATGATCATTCTAAACGATTCTTGAATTTTTTCAGTTTAAAGTTATTATTTGTTTCAGCAAATAACTCTTAGCAAATAAAAAAAAAATATAATTACCATTTGTTGGGTTACCTTTAAAACACGTGTGTAGAAATATAACATTGTCATACCTGGCAGTAATGAACGAAACATCTTGTTTTTCTGGCTTGTGGAAAATGTATTCCCAGTGAAGTCACAAGGGACACTTCAAAATCGCTCATAATGAGCTGTGGGTGGAAATCTGGCACAATCTCTTTGATTTTTTCAAAAACTATATTATATGCTTCTGTTTTCCACGAAGACATTAATACGAAGGCACAAGGAAATGCCTAAGGCAGAAATATTAATTTTAATAACACTTAATTATAACTATCCTGTTTCAATAATTTATAAATTAACACAATAAATTAACAACATCATTGAAGGCATAGTTAAGAGCTGGCTGTTGGCTGGGTGCTCCGGTCTTGTTTTAAACGTTCCATCAACATGCACTTCCTTGGCATCAGCGAGTAAATGCTTTAAATGTTCTGCTAAAAACAGAACAGATAAAAACTCGCCTTCACCAACGGCTCCTCTGCATCGGCAGAAAACTTCGCTATCTATTTGGCCAAATCTCGCACTGCCTTTGCATATATACTCTAAGAGTAGTTGACATTGCCGGTTGGACACGGCGGCGTTCCCGACGCATTACTTTTGCAGTAGTTGGAAATGCTAATTTGCTAGCTGAATCCACACTAGATCTGAAAATTGTTATGTTTACATACCACCGAAAAAACAATGTAAGATTGTGAATGCCGCCATCAAAACTTAGCTTGGACTTGTAATTTTTGTAATTTATTTCTCACGGATTTCCAAAATGTGCTTATATAAAATTTCAAAAAATCTTTAGAAAATGTTAATAATTTTTCATAATACCTACATATTATTGTACTATATCAGTACTATCTGGTTGATCGAAATATCATCCATAACAGCCAAAGCTGTTAAAATTTAACAACCACGGCCGTTGCGTAATTAACAATTCAATTAACAGCCATCGTTATACTACCAAATTGCATGCATTATATTTTTTTAAACAAATTAGTAAAAATTCGGTGCAACACTACCAAATTACGTGAGGGACTCTGATTACTAGTATGTTTTATTTATATTATCAATATTAAAATTGTATATTTAAAAATTCGTTACTTTTCGTAGATAATACGAAAATTATTTAACATACGGTCGATATTACATATAACTGACTAGGATATAGATATTTATGCATTAAGGGAGATATGAATATGTTTTTTCCCTGAGATTGACATGTGTTACAGACCGTGGGCCTCTGGCCCGAGGTCTGTAAGTCAACCGAAGGTAAGGAACATGAATATCTCCCGTGGTGCATACAATATTTTATTTACTAGCACATTAGTAAGAATAGTATAAAATTTCAAAATATCATAATGACATTTAAAATTAGAATATGTAAGTAACATCAAGGATTGCCTCATTGTATGGTTGCTAAGACGTTATCTGTAGTTACATGGTTACCATGAGTTTGAGGGAGAAATAATTTGACAAGTCCCTTGGGAGTTATGAGTAGCTTTTCATATTTTGTTTCTATGACGAAAATGTACAATATCATGTTGATAGTAAATAATAGTAAAATATATCATGACGGACTAAAGTGCATCATTAAATCCCGCGAGTAAATATTATTTAAATAATCAATCAAAGGATTTAGGCACTTTAGTCCCGTGTGATATATGGTATTTTTTGCACTTTTGGGAAAATTATAATCAAGAATTTGAAAAATTTGGAATCTGTCAATTTGACAGTACTGAAGTGTATTGTCAGTCTACGTCAAATTCGAGATTTGCAGGTTAAGTTTTGCGTCAGTGTGTGTCAAATGACAAACAAAACCTAACCTACTAACCTCGTGGGTACATACATTTACCATAGTTGCAGTAACATTTTTACTTTAGTCCCTAGAGATTAAATGAGCTACTTTAGTCCTTGAAATAAGTGACTAAAGTGCCAACTTTAGTCCCGAAAGTGCAAAAAATAGTTTATTAGCCTCGGCCTAATCGTCCTCCGCCACAAAATGTATCCTCCGTTATATGCTTAATATCGGCCTAATACCGTTAAATACTATTAACAAAACCAAAATTACATACCTTGCACTTTCCCTCACGAATATAGATTTGAAATCTTCGATACTTGTAGAGGCCACTTGCACCATAGACTGTTTGAGTAACAATGCGTTTCCCTTTTCCACGTCTGCAAGATGGTTGTGCCCTTCACCAAATGTTGTAATTGCAACTTCGTCACTAGTCGCTCTAACTGAACAGCCCTTTTCAACACATACCAAAAAATTCTTTCCATTTTGTCTTTTATTGATTCTAAAATAGAATCCTCGGCTTGCAGTACAAGTTTAATACGTGGAACCACGATTTTTACCCGGTAATTTGATCAATTCCATTTCGTTTTAACTTCGAAAAAGAACCAATTAACTGCTTATCCAAACAATCTGAAATACGTAATTTGCAAATTGCTTTGCTAAGAACACGTTAAAACTGCGAGTTTATAGGGATCAGCATTTGCTTAAGAGGTGAAAATTGTTTACGCCCACTAATTGTTACCTGACGTCTGAGGGTCGTAAGTAAGTTCACCCCCACCCAAGATTTCCCTTTCTAGCTTTGGAAAAACTCGGCTTTATTTAATTGCAACTACAAATAACGTCTTAGCAACCATACATTCAGGCTATCCTTGATGTTACTTACATATTCTTATTTTAAATGTGACATATGACATGACATTTTGAATCGCGAGTGCCCCAGCACGAGCGATACAATTTCTCACGAGCTTATAATGGCATTTCGCTCACGTGTGATATCCGACGTTTTATCTTACAGTAGCAATTCTTGTGCCTAAATAGTTTGCGCCATCAGAATATATAGCGAAACGGACAATAGATAGTTACGATAAACACGCACTGCATTACTGACAGTATTATCTCTCACTTATAATATAATCTACCATTGTTTATTTTCAATAGATTCCCCACTCCTAGTGTAAATAATGAAAACTTACTAGTGAGTAAATAGTAGTTTGTATACCAAGGCACTGAAGTTTAGCTTTTTATCACAAATGTGGATTTAGTTGCCAAGGCCCGTAGGGCCTGGCAAATCAACCACATGAGGGATAAAAAGGAACTTCAGTGTCGAGGAGTACATTGTTTTATTTGAAATCGAAAAATCGTGAAATGACAACATTTTAACCAACATTTGTAGGTTATGTTAACGTCGCTGACGTTTATCTGTTGCCTCGCCACCTACAAAAAAGTCGTAAAACAATGGATTACTTTAATGCTGATTTCTCGTATTTTAATGACGATTTCGAGGTACTTTAATGCCGATTTCAAATAAAATGTTGTATGCACCACAGAAGATATTCATGTTTTGTACCTTCGGTTGACTTACAGACCTTGGGCCAGAGCCCTCGATCTTTAATCGTGTCAACCTCAGGGAAAAACATATTCATATATCTCTTATATATTTTAAGTAAAAATTTTAACAACGATAATCTCACAACATACTATAAAATTTGTAAACAGTCTTTTAAAAAGCACGTTAACGAAGCAAAAAAAAGTTATTATAACTCTTTAATATTATCATCTGAAAACACAAGTAGGACTTTCTGGTCACTTGTTGATACTTGCTTAGACCGATCAAAAACAGGACCTGGGAAGATCATCTTGAGGAAAAATCGTGTTGAAATAACGGATCCACTCGTTATTGCAAATGAATTTGGCAAATACTTTTTTTCACTGGCTCAGGGAAAATTGTGGACACACTTTAGTGATCTGTCAACAGAATGTACCACCACAATTCCTGCGACTAATTCGATGGTACTCTTGTCCACAGACCAGAATGAGGTTTTAAAGACACTTTCGAATTTGAATAGTAAAACGTCAGCTGGTTTGGACGGAGTTAGTTTAAAATTATTAAAGGAAATTGCCCCAGTAATAATTACACCTCTAGTCTATCTGCTCAACCTAATTTTCGAATCGGGTGTATTTCCTGATGGATTAAAAACAGCACTAGTAATTCCTCTATTCAAGAAGGGAGACTCTTGTAATATTGTCAACTACAGACCTATTTCATTAATCTCCTCTATCTCAAAGCTTATTGAAAGGGTGTTGTACAATCGTCTTACTAATTATCTTGATAAATTTAAATTATTATCTGAATGTCAACACGGCTTTCGAGTGGGGAGATCAACCGAATCGGCTTGTTTTGGGTTTCTACAGTTTATACATGAGAATGTCAACAAGGGAAAATATGTCGTCGGTATTTTTTGACCTTAGTTGTGCTTTCGACTCAATTAATTTCAACTTCCTGAAAGAAAAGTAAACTCGGTGTATGTGATACCGTCAACAACTTAATCATTTCTTATGTTGAAAATCGAAAACTGACGGTTAAACTTCAGGACCGGCTATCAAATGAATTCTCAACTGACATTGGAATACCTCAAGGGTCCATTCTTGGACCCTCGATTTACATCTTATTTACAAATGATCTTCAGAAAAACATCACCTCGGATTGTACAATTACGTTCGCCGACGATACCTCCCTAGCAGTTACTGCCGAATCTTATGCTCAGCTGACTCAAAAGGTAGAAACAACAATTGCTAGTTTTAAAATGTGGTGTAACAACAATAACCTCATATTGAATCTAGGAAAAACTTCATGTGTTTACTTTAATCTAAGGAGACCTTTGCCCCATTTGTTATTCAAGTGTGGAGACATCACCCTAAAACCAACAAATGGCTGTAAATTTTCTTGGCATAAATCTGGATGAAAACTTAAATTGGCACGCACAAACAGACGTACAAACGTACAGAATATTCACGGTATATGACTTATTCATATACAAATGCTGTTTGTGGGTAAAACATGAGAGCATCTCTCTAATATTCAACAGTGACGTTCACAGCTACGGTACGAGAAGTATTAACAAGTTACACATATTTCAGTACAACCGCAGGCGCTATACACAGTCGCCATCGTTTTCGTGCTATCAAATGTTTAACAATCTGCCCGAGTACCTCAGGCGCATTAATGATTCTAATGTGTTTAAGCGAAAATTAAAATCTTTCCTATATGATAATAATTTCTATAGCATCAAGGAATTCCTTAATCTTAAGTGTTGATTGCTTAACGCCAAAGTATAATGCATTTATAATTAGTATTTACCTAGGTTAAGTATGTTACATCCTTATTGTATTTTATTATTATATGTGAATGTCTATAATAAGTAACGTATAGATTATCATAATTCTTGACGACACCAATCTGTATTGATAATGTACGAGCAATGAAGTGAATAAACTTGAACTTGAACTCTTAATGCATAAATATCTATAGTAATTAATTTAAAAAAAGTAGCTGTGGCAATGTAATGCGAGTAATACCCAATTGTTTAGCAATTTTTTTTATTCAAGAAAACCACGATTTACATAGTAACGAGTGTCCACTCTAATTTCACAGAGGATGATCGTTGCAGTAATGTGGATAAACAAGTGCAAGACAATTTTTTTCCTTCGCTAATAAAAAGTTGGCTTTTTTATAACATTTGGAGGCCTAGAAAATGTTACATTTCATTTATGTAAAGATCGTTGCTATGGAAATGCTGCTGTAAACACTTTCTGTTTGCTGACTTTGTGATCTTGCACCTCTCCCTATGGCAGTTATAAAAAAGCCAACTGTTTATTATTGAGTAAGAAAAGGCATAATTTGTTACCTCATGAATTTCATAAAAATTTACATGTGTCACTACTAAAGGGTGGTTATTTAGGTTCTTTATGCTACTGGCAATGACATGCCAACGCAATGTACGTATGTTATCAACAGCACAATTTAGGTGAAGGTTTGCACATGAAATTTATAACCAAAGCAACTTGTTCAAATTTAGATTTAACAGAAGCGGTTAATTGCAAAGAAACAGGAATTGATGCATTCAAACAAATGCCAACTAGTTAACAAAAATTCGCGCTAAATCCACTCATGGAGATTTCAATATTCAAATCGAATGTCTGGTGTAGCGAAAATAACCGACAGTTGACCTGCGTTATTTAACTGCTGGACCAACTATAGACGGCGACCAAATAAAGGCTAACCGTGATAACCTTCATTTACCAGAAGCCAGCTTACGTTGGATAATCGGATCATACACATTCCGCACTGCACAACCTGCAATTTGTCATTATGTAAGTAAATGCAAAAATTCGGGGAAGTAGAAAATCTTCAGCCTTTCTAGTTTCCCATGAAAAGTACAACGTGAAGCACATTTTGCAAACACATTTCGACGAAACGGTGCCGGCAGGTAATAAAACTGCCGTTCAAAATTAATCCCTCCAATATTTTCTAATCGGCTTAACAAAGGAAATAACTAGTAGGCGATTTTCAATTTTAAAGACTAAATTAAATCGAAATTCCTTACTATAACAAATTATAGTCATTTATGAACAACTATCAATGAGTTAGCCATATAGAATTGGTTCCGGTATCAAAATTAAATGATCCCAATGCGTTTTACCTACTGCATCACGCAGTAATAAAGAAATCAAGTAAATCCAAAAAACACTGGTGAAGTTTGAAGAATCGGCTGTATTTATCTGGGATTAGTTTAAATAAAACATTAATGGTTGGGCCAAAACTTCAAGATGACCTGCTTTTAATTATTCTTAGATTTAGATTGCACATATTTGTTTTAACCGCCGTGCCGATATAAGCCGAATCTATCTGCAAATATTATTCCCTCCAAAAGATCGATAATAGCAAAGGATTTTATGGTGGACTAACTTTAATTAGAAGACCTATCTAAAGGAATGCAGATGAGAAACACATTAAATTACTGGAGTGGTAGTAAGAACTTACATATCTTGACTGCATTCATCAAAAAGAGTACAATAGAGAATAAAGTATTCTTACAAATGTTACTCTGCGTTTTTCATTAATTCATTTTATTTTACAACAATGATAAAATACCCATTAAGAGACTTGATATTATAATTAGTAAAAGATTAACACTTTGCCATTTGAAATTCAAATATTTTAAGTTCTATACGTTCTATTATAAAAAATGTGCCACTCTCAAGAAGACGCATACACAGAGCGATTTTAAAATGTACTTATAGGTATATCAAAATCTCACATAAATAATGAATCAACAAGTAGATCTGTAAAATTTTCGTATACAGCGTCTTCCGAAAAATTCGCAACAAATGGAAAACTGTTTTATTATTGATTTCTCAAAAAGTTTGTGCATCATTTAACCCTTTAACGCGCAAAATTACTGTACGAGGGAAAAATGTAAATTTTATGTCGTATGCATTCTTTGAGATGCCAGGAAACCGAAAAACAACTTTTTTTCAAAAATCCATTTTCACTTTCCCAAAATATGCTGGTAAACCGTTCTACCAGTGAGCATTCAGGACAAAATATGTTGTGAATGTTCACTGGTATAACAGGTGGTAAAATAGTTTTTGAAATTTGAACTGAATAATATAAACTCTTGCGAGTGGAACACTAACGTTCTGTTTAAAATTTATGACTACCCCATCGTAAACAATCAAAAATTTCAGCTAAAATGCCACCGCGATCGGTTTGACCGTAAATATTTGCCTAGCGCAACATAGCAGCAAAACCAATTCGATTATATCTTCAGTAGATATGTTTATAAATACTCAAAACACAAAAGCAAATTGTATAAAACGTACGTTATTACTAAAAAATTGGACATAAATATAGACTATTTTTGCGACGCAAATGAAAGGTTTCCAAATATCAATTTATTTTTCAAAATCAGCACAAAATTATTTCTACTACTTATCAATATTATAATCCTTACATATTATACTAAAACACTTACCAGCTGAAAACTTGAAAGTTGCTCCCCCAAACTAATAACAAACACAAAACTTCACCAATGCGCGTACACATTTCAAAGTCGTGACGCGGAATGCACGCTGGTAATACTGTCATACCAGCTACACATTTATACTAAGGTTTATTGGGGTAGTTTTATAACTACAATAATTGTAGAAAATATAAAATTAGACAAAGGAACTGCAATGTCTGTAGAACGAACACAAGACGTTTCAGAGCAGTATTAAGTTTCAAAACAAATGTTATTGATTGTTATGCGTAGTGGTATAACTGTCTACCAGAGAGCGTTAAAGGGTTAAAATTAGTTTTAGGAATATATTTTTCAATTGTTTTACGGTTTGGCGAGAAATAGAATTAATGTAAAATGTCAGGAAGAAACTACCTTTATTTCTAAAAAGAAAAATAAGGCCTTTAAGAATTAAGTTCACATATACAGTTTCAATAAAAACAATTCATTTATATTCTTAATCGTTCATTTACTTAAAAATTTTAAGTGAACGAAACTTAATTTTCCTCATTAAATGTTTATTATATCACATGCTCTGATATTTCTAAACACCACTAGTATTTGGGCTTGCAGCCGTCTTTAGTGTTTCATTGGATATTTTCTACGGCCCACATGTCCTATACCAAAATAATAGATGGTTTAAGGCAGGTTCTACATCGCAAGTGAATCCCGGAAAAAAGTCTGCTTTTGTTACAGTTACCTCAACTGGGTTTGGCAAATGATTGTGTTCGGCAACCATCTCAGGACTAGTTTTATCTAAAAATATACCTACTTAAACTTCCTTTGAACTATACACAAATTATGATTAATAAATAAGTATTAGTGGAAATTATCCAAATGTTTTATTCAGTTAACAATGTTAAGCAGTTCCACCAAGTGCCGACAGCGAATATCAGGTATAAAATTAATTAAATTATACAAATTAGGATAGGCGCCGAAATCACAGGGGCTCTGGGTGCACAGCACCAACAGTGAATCATAGCACAAAGTGTTTTTGGTAATTAATAATATAACTACTATTGCATTAGATCCTATGTAAATATTGCATGGTCCATTATTTAAATTTGGAGATTCAAGATGCCTTGACGATATAGACGTAATTTTTTTGCATAGTGATATCTTGTAACTCAAAATTTAGCCGAAAAGGACTTGACAATTCACAATTTCAATAAAATGGTTAAAAAATATATTTTTTTTTGTTTTTTATTAAAAAACGACTTCACTAATCAAAAGTAGATATTTGTACAACAAATAATGAAAGAGATACTATTTATCCAATACAATAGTAATAAGGTGTTTTAATAGTTCATTTTAAACAAGTAAACTGGGCTATTACTAGCTTGTTTACATCATAACCCACGTTTCCCTTTACACCGTGGGTTATTAGTTTATCACTATCAATTTATCACTTATTTATAATCTATTCACGATGTTTCCTTCTCCCAGCAGGCTATGTTAGGGTGACTTTTTTTCCGAGGGATTTTTTTCCAATGGACTTTTTTTCCAGTCACTTTTTTTCAGAGCGATTTCCGGGGACTTTAATTCCGTGACTTTTTTTCCTGTGACTCTTTTCCCGCACACCAATGCAAGTACCTATATACCCACAATAAGCTATCAGAGTTATAATTGTCATAGTTTCCTTTGTTACAGCAATCGTTTCTAGAGTATTTATTTCCCGGATAACTTTATCCTTGGTTTGTAAAACCGGCCCTTATTAGATAATTCCGTTTTTTTTAAATTCACTCATATCTCATCCATACATACCCAGTGTGCCATAGAAAGTTAGTGTTTTTTAATGAAAAATCAAATAAATCCATAACTTATAAAGCGAATTTAAAAAAAAAGACCACATTTATAAAGCTTAGAAAAGGAAAAAATCAAATATATAAAAATATACAGGGGGATAAAAGCATAAAACCAGTAACAACAATCCAGTCTCGCAGACTAAAACATGAGGAAGTACAACTTAGCTACCAATTCCTTTTAGAAACAGAAGTGTCCGAAGTTGACTGGGTTCAATATGATGATAAAACAGAAGCTGAGGCAAAATTTAAAAAAAAAATTATCGGCAGCAGAAAAGGTATGTGAAAACCATACTATTAAGACAAGGACAAAACAAATCCATCAAAATTGAAGATAAAGAAACAGTTATGGCACAGCTACCTCACAACAAAATGCAATGAAGACTATTAGCTTTATAAACAACATTGAATAAAAGTAAACAAAATGGTGAACAACGCTAAGAAACAAAGTTTGGAAGATTAGTTTTGGAGAAAATGGAACCTAACTTTAAAAAAGAACAAGCGGTTTTTTGTAGGGTCTTAAAGAATTTCAGAAAAGACAAAACATTCCTTCTGAAAGTCATTGAAGATAAAACGAGAAAATTACTAACTAACGACACTGAGATCATGGCCCGTTGGAAACAGCACTTGGGCAACATAATAGCGATGCAGATAACACAACGAAAAGTGATCAACAGCATATCAGAGTCGTATAGGGAAGCATGCAAAATAACTAATTAGAACAAGCAATATTAACACTAAAAGTTAGTAAAGCCTCTGGACATGATAAGATAAGTCCAGAAATGATTAAGTATTTAGGACCGAAGGGCTTACACACATTTCTAATTCTGGTCAATTCTGCTTTGATACATAAAAACATTGAAATAGGAAAAAACGAAAAGAGGAATGACGTTGAACCTTTATACACTGCTAAAAAAAATTAAAGGAACACCTATTAAAGTTCTTCCAAAATTACGGTCAATGTAAATTTTGAAACAGTACTCAGTCTACAAATTTTCCAATGTACAGTGATAGCGTTTCCATTATGAAATCCCTGAAAACAAAAACCTACAACAAACAAATACTTATTGTCATAGAAACGTGTAACAATTTAAGTCGACTTTTACTAAGTGCTCCTTTAATTTTTTTGAGCAGTGTGTATATAAGTTTTGTTTACTATCTAGATGCGACAACAAGCTTTTGAAGAAAATCGCATAACCGGAAGTATGATGTTTTTTTCAAAACGGCTCTAATGATGTTTTTCAAACGTTACATTGTTATTACATTTTTAATGTGTATTGATGTGAGATAGGTGATTTTTCAGTTGAATAACTTGAAAATGGGTTTCTTTTTTTATTAACTCCAATTTTAAATAGAAGAGCCCGTATTAAAATTTTAGAGAAAATTTGTCTTTTCAACTAACTCTATTTTTTACGGTTTCTGTAGAATTTGTAATTTTTGAAATTTTTTGACAAATGCTTAAAAATTAAAAACAATTTTTTTGGCTAATTAAAGATCACTGTAAAAGGAAGTTGTGTGCGTGTATCACACCATATTTTTTTATCGTATTCTGATTGTTAATGCTGCAACTATAGTTTCATCAATCTATACAAGAGAAACGACAATTACATACACACTTCTAGCATAAAAGAGTGATGGAGAACTTTTTTGGGAAGAATATTATTTCTTTCTTACCTACAATATTGATGTACAGGGTTTTTTGGTTTATGTATTGAATGAAGGAGGAGGCACTCTAGAATTCATTTAAGATTCAGAAAAAAGTTTTTGTCCGTACAAGAAACCATCTTGCTAGTAGTTTATAATGAAAATATGTTATTTCTGCCGCAGTTTTTGTTACCAACCTGGAAACTGATAATCGTAATGAAACACAGAAAAAGCTGATATCATACACTTACTGCTAATGTTGAGACGTGACAATTGTAGTCCTTATGATACTTGGTATTTAGTTATTTTAGTATTTAATACAATTAATTTAATTTCATAAATATGAAACCGTAAAAAAAAAAGAAACCAAACAAAAATAGGTGGTGGTAGTATTCTATAATAATTTCATTTCTCGGGAACTTAACTAAATCTTAAATGCATTAACAAAACGTTAATCATAAGTAAAGACCGGATTTGCAAATATAACAAACTCAACCATAGACAGGCAAAGAGGCACTGAAAATCAAATACAAATGCTCGAATTAGGCAATACAGTCATTCTACGTAGCAAAGGAGACATTATAAGCATTAAATAAGCAGTTGTCAATACAAAAGCAGGTATTGTGGACAAATTGGTAGCTGCAGAATTAATTACGCACCGTGAGTCACGAATAGTTTGTTTTCCATAGTGAATAAGCGCTTCTAGGTACCATCGGGAAGACTGAAAAGTCAACCACTACTGTGCACATTTTAAGAGATAATTTAATGTTGTGATGAGTTTATAACTATTTAGGTAAAATTTAATACGCACCAGGCATACTAAATGAGTTTGATCGAAACATCTAACATTTTCTCAATTTTAGTGTTGAAGTGAGAAACAGTTCATCAAATAAACAAACACACCATATTGCAATGTCATCTACAAGAATGCAAATTCAAAACTGTTTACTGCCGCTGGTACATGCAGTCAGCGTTTTGGTCATGACAGCGATTACCTTGCAAGACATTTTGCCGAACGACCAAACTGCCGACTCCAAACGCGGTCGGCGTTTTGGGCAAGGCTCGTACTAGCGTTCTAGGCCATTTTGCCAAATGGCCAAAGTGCCAAATCGATGTGCAGTCGGCATCTTAAGCTAAATACAAATTTCGATTAGCGTTCGGCTCCAACGCTAACCTCACCAACAATGTGATGACGGTCAGCGCCGTTTGGCATTTTGGACATGTTCGGCAGAATGGCAGTCGACATTTTGGGCCTAGTCGGTAGAATGGCAGTCGGCATTTTGGACCTAGTCGGCAGAATGGCAGTTGGTGTTTTGGACATAGTCAGCAGTTTGGCAGTCGGCGTTTTGGACCTCGTCAGCAGAATGGCAGTCGGCATTTTGGACATAGTGGGCGGAATGGCAGTCGGTGTTTTGGTCGAATTATCGGTTCGGCGTTTTGGACAGTCCACATTTTACCAAATGGCCAAAGTGCTGTCGGCGTTTTGGACCAAATACAATTTTCGATTTGTATTCGGCTCCGATGCCAAGCCCGAGAACGACGTGACGTCAGTTGGCGTTTTGAGAACCGGTGGGCGTTTTGGTCACCGACACCGTTCGGCGTTTTGGACACGTTCGGCAGAATGGCAGTCGGCGTTTTGGACCTAGTCAGAGGAATGGCAGTCGGCGTTTTGGACGAATTATCGGTTCGACGTTTTGGGCATTCGGCGTTTTGTCCTGGGCCCAGACAGACCAATAAACAAAAACATGTTTTTTGGGTTCAGGGGACTCTAAAACGTGAAGGTCTGTTGAAAACTCAATTTCGAATTTTTGGGGTGAATCCAATACTTCCTTTATCGTAAAAGGAAGTAAAAATTGAGAGTGTTAAATCTATTTTTTTTGTTAATTACCATTACTAAAATTTATCATTTATTGTTCTGAATTTGTAACAAAAGTTGGAAACCTGTTGATGTATTAATGTTTAGTCATAGAATTACTTATTATTATACTGTTGAGTCTGTTTTCTGCATTTGAAATTAAACTTTGACACTCTTATTCTGAAGTTAAGACGTTGAGGCAATAAACTTTAAAACTTTCTGCTAATTTTATTTAACTTAGGTTTAACCCAAAATTAACAATATTTTTTATCTTTATTAAAAAAAATACTAAATTTGTCATTGAATTGTAGTACTTAAATTTGTTAACCAAAATCGCCTCACTTAAAAGTGCTACATCAAGTTGCCATTTTTAATTTTGTATCGTAACATTGATGAAAAGCAAGGGTAAACAGAGGAAATCGGTTGTCTTTTTGTTTAATGGGAAACTCTCATTTCAAAATCAAAAGGGAAAAATCGGTATTTAAATAATAATATTGATGATATTTAAATAATAATATTGATAATAGTCATTTTTGAAAATAGTGGTTCATTATCTCGTCTACCTTAAATGTTTTTTCTAGCCTTGCAAGCAGTTTCGCTTGCTCTAGATAATTCTCTATATTGCTGCTTAAATTTTAAAATATGATTTTTGCTTTGACAATTTCAAATTAATAATTTTGCCGCTGTGAGAATCTGAACCGCTCAAAATTACTTTCCAAGTAGCAAGGCGGCAAAACAGGATAGGTCACTTGTGTAATTATATATGAAAAAATGTTTTATTTCATCTAAAAAAAGTATTGCGCTCTTTGGGTACCACGTAGAGAAAATATTAGTGATTTCCTGACTTGACCAATTTCTGAACTGATATCGGACGACTAATAAACAGATTTTTTTTTGAGATTTCAAGCCCTTAAAGGCATACTTCAAAATTTAATACAAAATTAGAAACAAGACTTCTATTGGTAGAAAACATTGCCAATTTTATTTTCACATCCTTTAACAGTTTTAAGTAAAATGGCAAAAACTCTTCTCTAATATCTCAGTGAGGGTTGAGAATTGAATCTATGTTTATACAGATTTTTATTCTTATTTTTGGTCATAGAATTTGCTCTACCGTTTCTGACATATGACATTGTTACACCCTGTATAGACACCATAATACATTTTCCAGGACAAATTTTTATCTCTTAAATAATTGCAAAGCCATACAATTTATATTTGGGTCAGTATAGATCACCAATTCAGCAATAAACAATTACTTTCCTACTAACTTGCACTAACCTGCACCGGTAAGTAAATTTTTTTCTTAGATTTTTCGTCTCCTCGACTTTTATGTCCTCGTAGCCATTCTCTATGGATTCTTCAACAGCTGTGCTTACATTATCTGGGGCAATTATAAAAATGAGCGCTTCGTGTTTGACATGCATGGTTTTGTAGTGTTACACGATCATTTTTCCTTTAAACGAGCACAATTTACACTCATATTTACCTTGCGAAACGAAATACTAATTCTTATCTGGTTCTATACATTTTGTATCACCCCCACTGTAGTCCTGTGGCATTGGTTCATTTGTTGCCTCTCTTTAGTCGGTGTCAATGTCTTCTCTATAGTTGGGTTTTTATTTTAAATTTCTTTTCTTTCTAAGGGTTCGTGTTCTGAAACAAAAAATTCCTTTTACTTCGATGCTGCAAGTTTTGAAAAATCTGCTTTTTAAATTACTGCTGCTAAGTCTAAGACCAAAGTAGCTTCTTTCTTAATTGTCAGATGAAGTGTGTCTGTTTCTGAAGTAGCTAGCAGAAACGGAATTAGTTTCAACTGGTAGTGCAGTGGATGAACGAGTTAAGTAGAGCTCATATGACAATTTGAACGTGAATAAAGGGGTTATGTGATTTTAACTCCCTTATCCACTAGATTTTGTTAATATAGTGTAACATAACCCCTTTATCAACTAAAATTATCGTAAAATATAACATAATTTGCTCGTTTGAAGAGTTTAAAAGCTTCCTTTGCACTTAACCCATTCATCCAGCACAAAAAACGCACAATTTAAAAATTGTCACTGAGCCCCTTTATCTACTCGCCCCTTCAATTGTCACAGTACCAATTAATTTCACAAGTGAGTATGTACACTTCAAAATTGTTATTCTTACCTTAGTTCAGGTTTGACTCGAAAACAACAAATAATCTAGCCTAAAATTAGGGTTAAAAAGAAACATAAAATGATCGGCGTCGGCGCGATTACCGTAAACACGGCTCGGTCACGCACGGAAAAATAAAGACATCCCGGTGCGTGGGGCATTGACCGCGACTATGCGCCCCTAGCGAGACTAACGCGAACCTTATCGCGATTATGCGCACTCTTGCGGAATTCAAATGAAGTTAAAAATCGCGGTAAATATCTTGAATTAGGATATGTTTATAGGTAATAATATTTAAATTATTTTGAGTCTAAATATAGAAATAGAAATTATTGGTATGTGCTTTGATATTTTATAGCTAGAATATGTTAATATATTCGAATTTATAACAGACTAGAATCTGAGCTGTGAAACTAATTTTTTTTGTATGTAAAAATCTCGCCTGCTTCTAAATTTTCTTATTTTTGGATTTATTTGTTTTTCTAGGTTAAATTTTCCCTTGCAATATTATAAAATTAAAAAATCGCGGGCTGTGTGAAAGGCAATGTTAGCTATTTTTTGTAGGTCTCAACATCATACAAGTACTTTTAGGGACCTAATAAATATTTAAACTATTTAAAATTTGTTTTATAGGTATTTAATATAAAAATAATATCTTCAAGACATACATTCAGGGGTTTAGACAGTAAATATTACATACATTTTCAAAAATTTATTGTAGAAACAAAATTTCAATACAAAAATTGTAAAGTAGTTATAAAATATAAATACCGCCGTATCTAAAATATCCCTATATTTTTCGTATATGAATGATCACTCTCTCCTTTTTTTCCAGAAACTCGTTTTTTCTTTGTACTTACGAATGTGGGCTGTTTTTCAATTTTTTATTTGTTGGTTCATTTAATTTATATTTTAGTGTAACATTTTCTCCTTGTGTAACAACATTTATCGTCCTGTCTATTAATTTTCCAGTCTCAATTTTACATTCAGGAGATAATTTTTTTGTTTTAAGCATTTCCGATAGAATGTCCAGTTTTGCTATCAAATCTCCATTATCTTGCTGAAATTGCTCTTGGATACAACTTTGCGTTATCAGCTCGGATATTACCTCACCTTTTGTAGTTAATTGAGATTCATGATCCAGTTTTTTTGTAATTACTGTCAAATTTGTATACATGAATTTTCTTGTACTTGCCCTGATTTTTTTAACAGATTTAACATATGTAAACATATACATGCTATGGTTAAGTATTCATCTTTAGAGCCCTCAACAACCTTAAAACAGGATCATGAATCTCAATTAACTACAAAGGGTGAGGTAATATCCGAGCTGATAACGCAAAGTTGTATCCAAGAGCAATTTCAGGAAGATAATGGAGATTTGATAGCAAAACTGGACATTCTATCGGAAATGCTTAAAACAAAAAATTTAGCTCTTGAATGTAAAATTGAGACTGGAACATTAATAGACAGGACGATAAATGTTGTTGCAAAAGGAGAAAATGTAACACTAATATATAAATCAAATGAACCAGCAAATAAAAAAATCGAAAAACAGCCCACATTCGTAAGTACAAAGAAAAAACGAGTTTCTCATCTAACAGATATTCAAAAGCCATCATCTTCAGAAATTCAAACAGTTTTATCCGAGTGGAAAAAAAAGGAGAGAGTGATCATTCGTATACGAAAAATATAGGGATATTTTAGATACGGCGGTATTTATATTTTATAATTATTACACAATTTCTGTATTGAAATTTGTATCTATAATAAATTTTTGAAAATTTATGTGATATTTACTGTCTAAACTCCTGAATGTATGTCTTGAAGATATTATTCTTAAATTATATACCTATAAAAAAAAATAATTTAAATATTTATTAGGTCCCTAAAAGTACTTCTATGATGTTGACCCTACCTTTTTATTTTATAATATTGCAAGGGAAAATTTAACATAGAAAAACAAATAAATCCAAAAATAAGAAAATTTAGAAGCAGGCGAGATTTTTACATACAAAAAAAATGAGTTTTACATCTCAGATACTAGTCTGTTGTAAATTCGAACATATTAACATATTCTAGCTATAAAATATCAAAGCACATACCAATAATTTCTATTTCTATATTTAGATTCAAAATAATTTAAATATTAACCTATAAACATATCCTAATTCAAGATATTTACCGCGATTTTTAACTTCATTTGAATTCCACGAGAGTGCGCATAATGGCGATAAGGTTCGCGTTAGTCTCATTACGGGCGCATAGTCGCTGTCAATGCTCCACGCACCGGGATGTAAAATACGGTGGGTTTTCATTGATATAAGGTAAGGTGGGGGAAGTGCATTTATGGGGCAAGAGCATTTCTGGCAATTTATTTATGTTAGGCAATGATTAGAGCGCCATCTACCGAAGGGACGCCTGGATTAATCAGTAGTGAGGTTTCCTACCAGAGTCGGTAAAGTTGATGGTTTTTGTGTTTGAACAATTGACAGATCTGCAGCACGTGTGCCACGAACTGTTGAAGCGAGTACCGCAGAAATTGTTTATTGAAGCACTGCAAATAGCAGAGGAGGTAAGTTATCGTTGGAAATATTGTATGGCGCTTGCCTTTAGGTATACTTTAAGATGCTATAATCATCATAATCATAATCATAACTCTATAATAAAGCAGAAAATTCCCAAGGTCAAACATTTATGCGCGTGGTCTATGTGTGGTTACCATTTTGGGCGTGGTCTATGTGTGGTTACCATTTTGGGCGTGGTCTTGATATTTTCTAAGAGCCAGTAATATGGAAGGAGAGTACAATTAATGCTCTTGTTAGGGCCTACACACATTTTTTACATTACACAGGAATGTTTGTACTATGTACACATAAATATTAAATCTGCAAATAACCTAAATTCGGAGCTTTGTACAAAAATATGGTTATAAACTTTTTGCAAGTGGACTTTACTACCTCTAGGAAGAACGGTGGTTACAACTTGTCAGAAGCAAGGCTACAAACCAACCTGAAAATATCATTGCGTTTTTGTATTTTCGTGCTTATAAGTTAGTTTTTGCGTTCGTTATCTACTTATATTTCCATTTATTATAAAACAGTTTTGTCAACGCTACAGAGCTACAGCATTTTATTGCAACTGTAAGTACAAGTGTCCAAGTTTAAGATTGAAAATTGTTTATAGGTTAGAATGAGCTGTAAGTAACTGAGATTTGCGACTTTCTTATTCAAGATCTTTGCAGGCGGCAAATTTACTTCCCCAAAGAAAAGCGGTCTTCGTTGGATGAGTTTGAAGAAGAAACTGTGCGAACAATTATTTATAGATTTGCAACTATTCATAAAAGAAGACCAAGGATGTATTTGAAGCAGTTAAAGATGATGGCATTAATTTTACTGGAAAGATATGTATTTTTAGAAGATTAGTACATAAAATAGGGTTTCGTTGGAAGAAAGCCAAGGTAATCGACAAGTGCTGATTCAGAAAACAGACCGCTTAATTATTGTGCATGCTGGCGGTAAAATAGGTTTTGTTCCGAATGGGCTACTTATTTTTAAATCGGGCCTTAAGACTGGGGACTACCATGCCGATATGAATAACAAGCATTTTTCCAAGTGGTTACAAGAAAAATTCTTACCAAACGTTGAAGAAAAGAAAGGCTACAGTGTAGAATAATGAGCAACGCTAAAAGAACGGTTCACAGCCAAGGTATTTTGTTGGTATTTTAGAATCACTGTATGACTACATTTACACGGTAATTTAACGCTGGTGTTATTTAAACCGTTGTTATTAAAACTCGTGTAAAACGTGTGTTTACACAAGGGGTGTTGTACAGGCGTTAAAGTGTACGATGGTCCTGTTTCAAAGCCAGTGTTAGTCAAAAGTATTTACATTTACACGACAATTTACGCCGGTGTTAACAACAACCGATATTGTAACACCGGTGTTAGCAGACCGTGTAAATGTAGTCTATGGTGTTTTATTTAAATTTTATTTCAGAGTGCATCGACATTAGCTGATTGGGCATTAATAGTGGATCTTTTGAAAGCAACTACCTAATATTTATTAAAAACTGGAACATTTAATCAAAGCCTAAGGTACATGTCCAATGTAACTATCCGGGAAGCATCAGATTTTGTTTGTAAGTTATTTAGTGGAATTTCATTGTGTGTGCTTATTTTTTGTGTGTTAACAGATAAAAATGAAACTTTGGGACTCGATATCAAGATTTAATTTGTGTTACGATTTAATTATACTTGAACTCCCAATGGCACACATGAAGCAATTACATACAGTGTGTCCCAGATCGACTGGGATTGCATGGGTAACTTTCTTATCATTGAAGATGGAGATTTGGTTAAATGGCCAATGTTTTGCAGTTTCATATGCTGATTTAATATCTGTTTGAAAAAGTTCAGAATGTCGAACCAGTCAAAAGTTATTAGAAAAAAACTAAAAACTGTCATTTTCTTGTATGTCAAATATCTTTGAAAGTATAAGAGATACGAAAAAAAGTAATATTTGATTTTTAGGTTACTGAACAGAATTTTTATTCTCTTTTCAATGATGTAAGATAACGTATGATTGAATAAAAAATACCAGTAAAATTAATTGTTTTTACATTTCAATCAAGTAGGCTTACATGGATCAAAACAAAATTAGGTGAAATTTATTTTAGAAAACCTTTGTATGTAATTCCTATAATACTTAGTAACATGTTAATTCAGTACTAAGTACTTGAACCACAAAAACCATCGTGATATTACTTTTTAAATGTATAATCAAGTAGGTAACCAGCTATGGTGAAAAACAATAATAAAGTTTGCGTAAAGTAACCCGTCGTGTCGTCAAATGGTGTCAACTATGTTTCGCTAACAATCGCCAGCATTTTGATCATTTCATGTGATTATCCGGATTATGTTTTGTTTTAAATAAATGTTGTTTGTTTTTGTTTGGATCCATGTAAGCCTACTTGATTAAAATGTATTAAAAACAATTAATTTTACTGGTATTTTTTATTCAATCATACTTTATCTTACATCGTTGAAAAGAGAATAAAAAATTCTATTCAGTAACCTAACAACCAAATATGGCTCACATATAACTTAAGGAAGTTGATACGAGTACCTCAAAAGCAGCCATCTTGAATTTTTGTTTGACACCAATTTTAAATTGGTCTCATCGAAAACAGCGGCTTTTATATAAAACTTTTTATTTGATTTTTAGGTTACTGAATAGAATTTTTATTCTCTTTTCAACGATGTAAGATAACTTATGATTGAATAAAAAATACCAGTAAAATTAATTGTTTTTACATTTTAATCAAGTAGGCTTACATGGATCAAAACAAAATTAGGTGAAATTTATTTTAGAAAACCTTTGTATGTAATTTCTATAATACTTAGTAACATGTTAATTCAGTACTAAGTACTTGAACCACAAAAACCATCGTGATATCACTTTTTAAATGTATAATCAAGTAGGTAACCAGCTATGATGAAAAACAATAAGAAAGTTTGCGTAAAGTAACCCGTCGTGTCGTCAAATGGTGTCAACTATGTTTCGCTAACAATCGCCAGCATTTTGATCATTTCATGTGATTATCAGGATTATGTTTTGTTTTTAAATAAATGTTGTTTGTTTTTGTTTTGATCCATGTAAGCCTACTTGATTAAGATGTAAAAACAATTAATTTTACTGGTATTTTTTATTCAATCATACTTTATCTTACATCGTTGAAAAGAGAATAAAAAATTCTATTCAGTAACCTAAAAATCAAATATGGCTCCCATATAACTTAAGGAAGTTGATACGAGTACCTCAAAAGCAGCCATCTTGAATTTTTGTTCGACACCAATTTTAAATTGGTCTCATCGAAAACAGCGACTTTTATATAAAACTTTTTATTTGATTTTTAGGTTACTGAATAGAATTTTTATTCTCTTTTCAACGATGTAAGATAACGTATGATTGAATAAAAAATACCAGTAAAATTAATTGTTTTTACATTTTAATCAAGTAGGCTTACATGGATCAAAACAAAATTAGGTGAAATTTATTTTAGAAAACCTTTGTATGTAATTCCTATAATACTTAGTAACATGTTAATTCAGTACTAAGTACTTGAACCACAAAAACCATCGTGATATCACTTTTTAAATGTATAATCAAGTAGGTAACCAGCTATGATGAAAAACAATAAGAAAGTTTGCGTAAAGTAACCCGTCGTGTCGTCAAATGGTGTCAACTATGTTTCGCTAACAATCGCCAGCATTTTGATCATTTCATGTGATTATCAGGATTATGTTTTGTTTTTAAATAAATGTTGTTTGTTTTTGTTTTGATCCATGTAAGCCTACTCGATTAAAATGTAAAAACAATTAATTTTACTGGTATTTTTTATTCAATCATACGTTATCTTACTTCGTTGAAAAGATAATGAAAAATTCTATTCAGTAACCTAAAAATCAAATATGGCGCCCATATAACTTAAAGAAGTTGATACGAGTACCTCAAAAGCAGCCATCTTGAATTTTTGTTCGACACCAATTTTAAATTGGTCTCATCGAAAACAGCGACTTTGTTACGGTATGAAAAGGACTTTACGACACCCACCCAAGGTGAGCATCGCACCACGGAATCAGTCCTGAAAACATGACACACTTGCCCTGAGATCGGTTCGAAATAGGCTAATAGGCCACGGCTGGAACGCTCAGGGAGTCGGGCGTGAGTCACACGATACGTTCTGGGCAAGCGCGTTGTGGCATAATATAATAATAATAATAATAATAATAATAATAATAATAATATGTCTTTATTTACAACAAAGAAACCCAGAAATACACACAGTGGAACACAAAAATTCTGGTTGTAAATGGGCGAAGTTCAGTTTGGGGAGGAAGCTCCTCCACTGCTCTTACACTTAACCCATGAAAAGAAAAAAGTTAACAAACACAACAAAACACACAACAAACAAATGCGATCGTTAACACTATCACGCATTCACCAATTAGCATGAAGACCAGTAAGTAAAATATTAGCAAGTTTGAACATTTTTAAGCTGATCTAGATCGTACTACATGACTGTCAGTTCTGTAATAAACGTCGGATTTTCTTTTTAAACCTATGCTCATTTTCACACCTCAGATCCAAAGGAATTTCATTTAAAAGTTTATAGAGGTTATATGTGAATGATCTCTCAAACAAAGCAGTTTTATGTGCAGGAGGTGATATTAAACCTTTATTTCTGAGATTGAGATTATGCACATCCGTCCTGAATTCCACTTTTTTATATAAATAAGATGGCTTTTTAGTCATTAATATTTTATAAAACAGACATATAGATTGATATCTGAATCTATTGATCATATTGAGCCAGTTGGTATCTTTCAATTTGTAGGTTACATGATCGAATCTTCTGATGCCGTGAATGAAACGTAAGCATGAATTCTGCACTTTTTGAATTTTATATTTGTAAGTACTGTCTAGACAAGGAGTAAATACTTGGCAGGCAAAATTAAAATGCGATAGTACAAGTGAATCGCAAAGAATAGTTTTTACGTTTTTCGGGAAAATTGAACGGTAAGGATATAGTGCTTTTAGATTACTATAGGCATTTTTTATGCAGTTATTCAAATGATTTCTAAATCGGAACGTGTTATCCAGAACAATTCCCAGATTTCTGGCATTGCTTACTACAGGTACAGCAGTACCATTTATTTCAAAATTCAACCTGGTTGCCACCCCATCACAGGCAGGACGACTACCGAAAAGAATAACAGCTGATTTCGATGGATTCAGTGTCAGACAGTGACTCGCTGATGTATTGACTAACGATTTTAAATCATCACTAATCTTTTCTAAAGAGTTGTCGACTTCAGAAGGAGAAAAACTAAAGTACATCTGCGTATCGTCAGCATACATATGTACGCTACAGTTCTTTATAGAATTTACAAAATTACTAGTATAAATAGTAAACAGCAGTGGACCCAGAATTGAGCCCTGCGGAACACCCACCGACACTGGCAGAGGATCAGAAACGGAGTTATATATTTTCACTCTTTGAGTTCTATTACTTAGATAACTGCTAAGCAACTGAATAGAATTTCTTTCAAGACCTATAAAATTTAGAATTGAAATTAGTATATCATGGTTTATAGTGTCGAAGGCTTTTGAATAATCTAGCAATATCAGAACTGTAGCCTGTCCTTTATCACTGGCTAGGAGAATATCATCTGTGACCTTCAATAAAGCAGTCGTGCAACTGTGCAAGGGGCGGAAACCAGACTGGTTCTCAGGCAAAATGTTATTTTTATCCAAAAAATCCCGCAATTGCCTACATAACACCTTTTCAAATATTTTAGAGATAGCAGGTAGTATGCTTATAGGACGTAGATCTTTATATTCCGTAGGCACAGCAATTTTCGGTAAAGGTAACACAACAGACTGCTTCCACTGATCCGGAAAGTGATTTTCTAAGATACAAGTGTTTACAATATGTACTATAAATGTTATAATATACGGACAACATAGTTTTATCATAGTTATACTAATTCCATCACTTCCAGTCGCGGTGGAAGAAATTTCGTTTATGCATTTTAAGATTAATTCAGCATCTATCAAAGCGAATTGAAATGAAGGAATAGCATCAAATTTATAATTGTTGTTATAAAAATGCAGAAGCTCAGGTGAAGGTCTGTTGGTGGTTGGTATACAATTTATATAGTAATTGTTCAAAGCAGATGGATCACTCAGCTCAGAAGGAACTTCGGCACTTGATTTCGTATTTATGTTAAAATACCGAAGCTCATTCCACATACTTTTTCTGTCATTAGTATTTAACTTGTGAGCAAGATAAGCTTTTTTCTCGGCACGAATTGCATTAGTAGCATAATTTTTTAAAGTCTTATAATAATTCCAGTCTGCCATTAACTTAGATTTTTTAAATTTTTGCTTTGCCTTCTCCCTCAAAGATATCAGATACCTAATATTATCCGTTAACCACGGAGCTGCGGGCTTAGAGATTTTCACATATTTTAAAGGAGCATGTTTATTGAATAGTGCTACTATAATATTATTTAAGAGTAGTATTTTATCTTCTAAATTCCTGACGTAATACATATCTTTAAGGTCACTATGTTCCATATCAAGAATAAAATCTGGTTTATTAAACATCTTGAAATCTCTTATTTCACGTATAAAAGGAGTAAAAGGTATTTTTTTAACTTTAAGTGTGCACTCTACCATTTCATGGTCAGAAATGTCAGAACTGAGAACATTCACGTTATGTATTAGATCAGAATTAGTAACGATAATATGATCAATAAGAGTACTAGACGTCGCAGTTACCCTTGTAGGAGTAGAAACCAACTGACTCAATTCAAATATCTCTAAAAAATTTTTGTAATTTATAGTTAAAATGTTTTGTTTCAGCAAATCAATGTTAGTGTCACCTAATATAATTACATTTTCTGTTATTGGCAGACAATTAGCTATAGTATTTTCAAGTTTATCTAAAAATAAATCTAATTCATATGTCGGCGACCTGTAAATTACACAAACTGCAAAAATTAAGGAATTTATTTTAATCGTTATGCAGAGTTGCTCAATCTCAATTTCAGTTTTAAGTTTTTTGAACTGCAAACATTTCTTTATATACATACCGACACCTCCGCCCCTGCTTGTACGATCGTGACGTATAAAACTGTAACCCTCAATTGTAACAGCACTAGTTGTAGTGCAATCTGTAAGCCACGTTTCAGAAACGGCCAATATATCGTAATCATTACGATCCAATATTTCGGCAAGTTCAACGACTTTTGGCTGTAAGGAACGAACATTTAAGTGTGCAATTTTTAGTTTACTGGTCCTCATGCCCTGGTTGTATCTAAAAACCTAAAAAAAACTTGTGTAAATAACAAAACAAATTCGGGACTGCTATACAAGTATTTGCAGCAGTAATATGTACTATAAAGCGATACAAATGATATGAGCCGTCCCATTGCACCCAAAAAATAAAAATGTAAGCACTTTGCAAGAAATGCCATGAAGAATTTTACATCGCAGTGTTAAATTAGATAACAAATATAAATAAAGCCCAGCGCTCCATTAGAAATTTCTAAAATATACATGATTAATAATTACACCAAAAGCATCTCGCAGAGTCACATATTGCATTCAAACTAGATACAAACGTTATATTAGCACTTACGAAGGCTTCTAAGCACGCTAAGGTGTGTTTCAATATGAATCCAATCGAAACAAATTTCAAACATTCTGTATTCAAATAATTCGTTATTTTGGTTATGTTAGAGATCAACTTAAGAGCTCTGAACGCATATAAACATGGCTAGCTGTGTATAATAGCCTAACTGCAACCGAAACGCTAAAAGTGCTGCTGAAATGATTAATAAGTACACCAAATGCATATCGCAAAGTCACATATTGCATTCAAACTAGATACAAACGTTATATTAGCACTTACGAAGGCTTCTAAGCACGCTAAGGTGTGTTTCTATATGAATCCAATCGAAACAAATTTCAAACATTCTGTATTCAAATAATTCGTTATTTTGGTTATGTTAGAGGGCAACTTAAAAGCTCTGAACGCTTATAAACATGGCTAGCTGTGTATAATAGCCTAACTGCAACCGAAACGCTAAAAGTGCTGCTTAAATGATTAATAAGTACACCAAATGCATATCGCAGTGTCACATATTGCATTCAAACTAGATACAAACGTTATATTAGCACTTACGAAGGTTTCTAAGCACGCTAAGGTGTGTTTCAATATGAATCCAATCGAAACAAATTTAAAACATTCTGTATTCAAATAATTCGTTATTTTGGTTATGTTAGAGAGCAACTTAAGAGCTTTGAACGCATATAAACATGGCTAGCTGTGTATAATAGCCTAACTGCAACCGAAACGCTAAAAGTGCTGCTTAAATGAATAATAATTACACAGAAAGCATCTCGCAGAGTCACATATTGAATTTAAACTAGATACAAACGTTATATTAGCACTTACGAAGGCTTCTAAGCACGCTAAGGTGTGTTTCTATATGAATCCAATAGAAACAAATTTCAAACATTCTGTATTCAAATAATTCGTTATTTTGGTTATGTTAGAGAGCAACTTAAGAGCTCTGAACGCATATAAACATGGCTAGCTAGGTATAATAGCCTAACTGCAACCGAACCGCTAAAAGTGCTGCTTAAATAAATAATAATTACACCAAAAGCATCTCGCAGAGTCACATATTGCATTCAAACTAGATACAAACGTTATATTAGCACTTACGAAGGCTTCTAAGCACGCTAAGGTGTGTTTCTATATGAATCCAATCGAAACAAATTTCAAACATTTTGTATTCAAATAATTCGTTATTTTGGTTATGTTAGAGAGCAACTTAAAAGCTCTGAACGCATATAAACATGGCTAGCTGTGTATAATAGCCTAACTGCAACCGAAACACTAAAAGTGCTGCTTAAATGAATAATAATTACACCAAAAGCATCTCGCAGAGTCACATATTGCATTCAAACTAGATACAAACATTATATTAGCACTTACGAAGACTTCTAAGCACGCTAAGGTGTGTTTCTATATGAATCCAATCGAAACAAATTTCAAACACTCTGTATTCAAATAATTCGTTATTTTGGTTATGTTAGAGAGCAACTTAAGAGCTCTGAACGCATATAAACATGGCTAGCTGTGTATAATAGCCAAACTGCAACCGAAACGCTAAAAGTGCTGCTTAAATGAATAATAATTACACTAAAAGCATCTCGCAGAGTCACATATTGCATTCAAACTAGATACAAACGTTATATTAGCACTTACGAAGGCTTCTAAGCACGCTAAAGTGTGTTTCTATATGAATCCAATCGAAACAAATTTCAAACATTCTGTATTCGAATAATTCGTTATTTTGGTTATGTTAGAGAGAAACTTAAGAGCTCTGAACGCATATAAACATGGCTAGCTGTGTATAATAGCCTAACTGCAACCGAAATGCTAAAAGTGCTGCTTAAATGAATAATAACTACACTAAAAGCATCTCGCAGAGTCACATATTGCATTCAAACTAGATACAAACGTTATATTAGCACTTACGAAGGCTTCTAAGCACGCTAAGGTGTGATTCTATATGAATCCAATCGAAACAAATTTCAGACATTCTGTATTCAAATAAATCGTTATTTTGGTTATGTTAGAGAGCAACTTAAGAGCTCTGAACGCATATAAACATGGCTAGCTGTGTATAATAGCCAAACTGCAACCGAAACGCTAAAAGTGCTGCTTAAATGAATAATAATTACACCAAAAACATCTCGCAGAGCCACATATTGCATTCAAACTAGATACAAACGTTATATTAGCACTTACGAAGGCTTCTAAGTACGCTAAGGTGTGTTTCTATATGAATCCAATCGAAAAAAATTTCAAACATTCTGTATTCAAATAAATCGTTATTTTGGTTATGTTAGAGAGCAACTTAAGAGCTCTGAACGCATATAAACATGGCTAGCTGTGTATAATAGCCAAACTGCAACCGAAACGCTAAAAGTGCTGCTTAAATGAATAATAATTACACCAAAAACATCTCGCAGAGTCACATATTGCATTCAAACTAGATGCAAACGTTATATTAGCACTTACGAAGGCTTCTAAGTACGCTAAGGTGTGTTTCTATATGAATCCAATCGAAACAAATTTCAAACATTCTGTATTCAAATAAATCGTTATTTTGGTTATGTTAGAGAGCAACTTAAGAGCTCTTAACGCATATAAACATGGCTAGCTGTGTATAATAGCCAAACTGCAACCGAAACGCTAAAAGTGCTGCTTAAATAAATAATAATTACACCAAAAACATCTGGCAGGGTCACATATTGCATTCAAACTAGATACAAACGTTATATTAGCACTTACGAAGGCTTCTAAGCACGCTAAGGTGTGTTTCTATATGAATCCAATCGAAACAAATTTCAAACATTCTGTATTCAAATAATTCGTTATTTTGGTTATGTTAGAGAGCAACTTAAGAGCTCTGAACGCATATAAACATGGCTAGCTGTGTATAATAGCCAAACTGCAACCGAAACGCTAAAAGTGCTGCTTAAATGAATAATAATTACACCAAAAACATTTCGCAGAGTCACATATTGCATTCAAACTAGATACAAACGTTATATTACCACTTACGAAGGCTTCTAAGTACGCTAAGGTGTGTTTCTATATGAATCCAATCGAAAAAAATTTCAAACATTCTGTATTCAAATAAATCGTTATTTTGGTTATGTTAGAGAGCAACTTAAGAGCTCTGAACGCATATAAACATGGCTAGCTGTGTATAATAGCCAAACTGCAACCGAAACGCTAAAAGTGCTGCTTAAATGAATAATAATTACACCAAAAACATCTCGCAGAGTCACATATTGCATTCAAACTAGATGCAAACGTTATATTAGCACTTACGAAGGCTTCTAAGTACGCTAAGGTGTGTTTCTATATGAATCCAATCGAAACAAATTTCAAACATTCTGTATTCAAATAAATCGTTATTTTGGTTATGTTAGAGAGCAACTTAAGAGCTCTTAACGCATATAAACATGGCTAGCTGTGTATAATAGCCAAACTGCAACCGAAACGCTAAAAGTGCTGCTTAAATAAATAATAATTACACCAAAAACATCTGGCAGGGTCACATATTGCATTCAAACTAGATACAAACGTTATATTAGCACTTACGAAGGCTTCTAAGCACGCTAAGGTGTGTTTCTATATGAATCCAATCGAAACAAATTTCAAACATTCTGTATTCAAATAATTCGTTATTTTGGTTATGTTAGAGAGCAACTTAAGAGCTCTGAACGCATATAAACATGGCTAGCTGTGTATAATAGCCAAACTGCAACCGAAACGCTAAAAGTGCTGCTTAAATGAATAATAATTACACCAAAAACATTTCGCAGAGTCACATATTGCATTCAAACTAGATACAAACGTTATATTACCACTTACGAAGGCTTCTAAGTACGCTAAGGTGTGTTTCTATATGAATCCAATCGAAAAAAATTTCAAACATTCTGTATTCAAATAAATCGTTATTTTGGTTATGTTAGAGAGCAACTTAAGAGCTCTGAACGCATATAAACATGGCTAGCTGTGTATAATAGCCAAACTGCAACCGAAACGCTAAAAGTGCTGCTTAAATGAATAATAATTACACCAAAAACATCTCGCAGAGTCACATATTGCATTCAAACTAGATACAAACGTTGTATTAGCACTTACGAAGGCTTCTAAGCACGCTAAGGTGTGTTTCTATATGAATCCAATCGAAACAAATTTCAAACATTCAGTATTCAAATAATTCGTTATTTTGGTTATGTTAGAGAGCAACTTAAGAGCTCTGAACGCATATAAACATGGCTAGCTGTGTATAATAGCCAAACTGCAACCGAAACGCTAAAAGTGCTGCTTAAATGAATAATAATTACACCAAAAACATTTCGCAGAGTCACATATTGCATTCAAACTAGATACAAACGTTATATTACCACTTACGAAGGCTTCTAAGTACGCTAAGGTGTGTTTCTATATGAATCCAATCGAAAAAAATTTCAAACATTCTGTATTCAAATAAATCGTTATTTTGGTTATGTTAGAGAGCAACTTAAGAGCTCTGAACGCATATAAACATGGCTAGCTGTGTATAATAGCCAAACTGCAACCGAAACGCTAAAAGTGCTGCTTAAATGAATAATAATTACACCAAAAACATCTCGCAGAGTCACATATTGCATTCAAACTAGATGCAAACGTTATATTAGCACTTACGAAGGCTTCTAAGTACGCTAAGGTGTGTTTCTATATGAATCCAATCGAAACAAATTTCAAACATTCTGTATTCAAATAAATCGTTATTTTGGTTATGTTAGAGAGCAACTTAAGAGCTCTTAACGCATATAAACATGGCTAGCTGTGTATAATAGCCAAACTGCAACCGAAACGCTAAAAGTGCTGTTTAAATGAATAATAATTACACTAAAAGCATCTCGCAGAGTCACATATTGCATTCAAACTAGATACAAACAATATATTAGCACTTAGGAAGGCTTCTAAGCACGCTAAGGTGTGTTTCAATATGAATCCAATCGAAACAAATTTCAAACATTCTGTATTCAAATAATTCGTTATTTTGGTTATGTTAGAGAGCAACTTAAGAGCTCTGAACGCATATAAACATGGCTAGCTGTGTATAATAGCCAAACTGCAACCGAAACGCTAAAAGTGCTGCTTAAATGAATAATAATTACACCAAAAACATTTCGCAGAGTCACATATTGCATTCAAACTAGATACAAACGTTATATTACCACTTACAAAGGCTTCTAAGTACGCTAAGGTGTGTTTCTATATGAATCCAATCAAAACAAATTTCAAACATTCTATATTCAAATCAATCGTTATTTTGGTTATGTTAGAGAGCAACTTAAGAGCTCTGAACGCATATAAACGTGGCTAGCTGGTATAATAGCCTAACTGCAACCGAAATGCTAAAAGTGCTGTTTAAATGAATAATAATTACACTAAAAGCATCTCGCAGAGTCACATATTGCATTCAAACTAGATACAAACAATATATTAGCACTTAGGAAGGCTTCTAAGCACGCTCCCATCCCATCCCATCCCATCCCATCCCATCCCATCCCATCCCATCCCATCCCATCCCATCCCATCGGATCCCATCCCATCTTATCCCATCCCATCCCATCCCATCCCATCCCATCTCATCCCATCCCATCCCATCCCATCCCATCCCATTTCATCCCATCCCATCCCATCTTATCCCATCCCATCCCATCCCATCCCATCCCATCCCATCCCATCCCATCATATCCCATCCCATCCCATCCCATCCTATTCCATCCCATCTCATCCCATCCCATCCCATCCCATCCCATCCCATCCAATCCCATCCCATCCCATCCCATCCCATCTCATCCCATTTCATCCCATCCCATCCCATCCCATCCCATCCCATCCCATCCCATCCCATCCCATCCCATCCCATCCCATCCCATCCCATCCCATCCCATCCCATCCCATTCCATCCCATCCCATCCCATCCCAACCCATCCCATCCCATCCCATCCCATCCCATCCCATCCCATCCCATCCCATCCCATTCCAACCCATCCCAACCTTTCTCATCCCATCCCATCCCATCCCATTCCATCCCATCCCATCCCATTATTCTCCATCCCATCCCATCTAATTCCATCCCATCCCATCCCATCCCATTCCATCCTTTCCCATCCCATCCTATCCCATCCTATCCCATCCCATCCCATCCCATTCCATCCCATCCCATCCCATCCCATCCCATCCCATCCCATCCCATCCCATCCCATCCCACCCAATCCCATCCCATCCCATCCCTTCCCATCCCATCCTATCCCATCCCATCCCATTCCATCCCATCCCATCCCATCCCATCCCATCCCATCCCATCCTATCCCATCCCATCCCATCCCATTCCATCCCATCCCATCACATCCCATCCCATCCCATTCCATTCCATCCAATCTTATCCCATCCCATCCCATCCCTTCCCATCCCACCCCATCCCAACCCAACCCATCCCATCCCATCCCATTCCATCCCATCCCATCCCATTCTTTCCCATCCCATCCCATCTAATTCCATCCCATCCCATCCCATCCCATTCCATCCTTTCCCATCCCATCCCACCCCATTCTATCCCATCCCATTCCATCCTTTCCCATCCCATCACATCTAATCCTATCACATCCCATCCTATCCCATTCCATCCTATCCCATCCCATCCCATCTTATCCCATCCCATCCCATCCCATCCCATCCCATCCCATCCCATCCCATCCCATCCCATCCCATCTTATCCCATCCCATCCCATCCCATCCCATCCCATCCCATCCCATCCCATCCCATCCCATCCCATCCCATCCCATCCTATCCCATTTCATCCCATCCCATCCCATCTTATCCCATCCCATTCCATCCCATCCCATCCCATCCCATCCCATCCCATCCCATCCCATCCCATCCCATCCCATCCCATCCCATCCTATCCCATTTCATCCCATCCCATCCCATCCCATCCCATCCCATCCCATCCCATCTCATCCCATCCCATCCCATCCCATCCCATCCCATCCCATCCCATCCCATCCCATCCCATCCCATCTCATCCCATTTTATCCCATCCCATCCCATCCCATCCCATCCCATCCCATCCCATCCCATCCCATCCTATCCCATCCCATCCAATCCCATCCCATCCCATCCCATCCCATCCCATCCCATCCCATCCCATCCCATCCCATCCCATCCCATCGGATCCCATCCCATCTTATCCCATCCCATCCCATCCCATCCCATCCCATCCCATCCCATCCCATCCCATCCCATCCCATCCCATCCCATCCCATCCCATCCCATCCCATCCCATCCCATCCCATCCCATCCCATCCCATCCCATCCCACCCCATCCCATCTTATCCCATCCCATCCCATCCCATCCCATCCCATTTTATCCCATCCCATCCCATCCCATTCCATCCCATCCCATCCCATCCCATCTCATCCCATCCCATCCCATTCCATCCCATCCCATCCCATTATTTTCCATCCCATCCCATCTAATTCCATCCCATCCCATCCCATCCCATTCCATTCTTTCCCATCCCATCCTATCCCATCCTATCCTATCCCATCCCATCCCATTCCATCCCATCCCATCCCATCCCATCCCATCCCATCCCATCCCATCCCATCCCATCCCATCCCATCCCACACAATCCCATCCCATCCCATCTTTTCCCATCCCATCCTATCCCATCCCATCCCATTCCATCCCATCCCATCCCATCCCATCCCATCCCATCCTATCCCATCCCATCCCATCCCATTCCATCCCATCCCATCACATCCCATCCCATCCCATCCCATTCCTTCCAATCCCATCCCATCCCATCCCATCCCTTCCCATCCCATCCCATCCCATCCCAACCCATCCCATCCCATCCCATCCCATCCCATCCCATCCCATCCCATCCTTTCCCATCCCATCCCATCTAATTCCATCCCATCCCATCCCATCCCATTCCATCCTTTCCCATCCCATCCCACCCCATTCTATCCCATCCCATTCCATCCTTTCCCATCCCATCACATCCCATCCCATCCCATCCCATTCCATCCAATCCCATCCCATCCCATTCCATCCTTTCCCATCCCATCTTACCCCATCCTATCCCATCCCACTCCATCCTTTCCCATCCCATCCCATCTAATCCCATCACATCCCATCCCATCCCATCCCATTTCATCCCATCCCATCCCATCCCATACCATCCTATCCCATCCCATCCCACCCCATCCCATCCCATATAAATGAACAATAATTACACCAAAAGCATCTCGCAGAGTCACATATTGCATTCAAACTAGATACAAACGTTATATTAGCACTTACGAAGGCTTCTAAGCACGCTAAGGTGTGTTTCTATATGAATCCAATTGAAACAAATTTCAAACATTCTGTATTCAAATAATTCGTTATTTTGGATATGTTAGAGAGCAACTTAAGAGCTCTGAACGCATATAAACATGGCTAGCTGTGTATAATAGCCAAACTGCAACCGAAACGCTAAAAGTGCTGCTTAAATGAATAATAATTACACCAAAAGCATTTCGCAGAGTCACATATTGCATTCAAACTAGATACAAACGTTATATTAGCACTTACGAAGGCTCTAAGCACGCTAAGGTGTGTTTCTATATGAATCCAATCGAAACAAATTTAAAACATTCTGTATTCAAATAATTCGTTATTTTGGTTATGTTGGAGAGCAACTTAAGAGCTCTTAACGCATATAAACATGGCTAGCTGTGTATAATAGCCAAACTGCAACCGAAACGCTAAAAGTGCTGCTTAAATAAATAATAATTACACCAAAAACATCTGACAGGGTCACATATTGCATTCAAACTAGATACAAACGTTATATTAGCACTTACGAAGGCTTCTAAGCACGCTAAGGTGTGTTTCTATATGAATCCAATCGAAACAAATTTAAAACATTCTGTATTCAAATAATTCGTTATTTTGGTTATGTTGGAGAGCAACTTAAGAGCTCTGAACGCATATAAACATGGCTAGCTGTGTATAATAGCCTAACTGCAACCGAAACGCTAAAAGTGCTGCTTAAATGAATAATAATTACACAGAAAGCATCTCGCAGAGTCACATATTGCATTCAAACTAGATACAAACGTTATATTAGCACTTACGAAGGCTTCTAAGCACCCTAAGGTGTGTTTCTATATGAATCCAATCGAAACAAATTTCAAACATTCTGTATTCAAATAATTCGTTATTTTGGTTATGTTAGAGAGCAACTTAAGAGCTCTGAACGCATATAAACATGGCTAGCTGTGTATAATAGCCTAACTGCAACCGAAACGCTAAAAGTGCTGCTTAAATGATTAATAAGTACACCAAATGCATATCGCAGAGTCACATATTGCATTCAAACTATCTACAAACGTTATATTACCACTTACGAAGGCTTCTAAGCACGCTAAGGTGTGTTTCTATATGAATCCAATTGAAACAAATTTCAAACATTCTGTTTTCAAATAATTCGTTATTTTGGATATGTTAGAGAGCAACTTAAGAGCTCTGAACGCATATAAACATGGCTAGCTGTGTATAATAGCCAAACTGCAACCGAAACGCTAAAAGTGCTGCTTAAATGAATAATAATTACACCAAAAGCATTTCGCAGAGTCACATATTGCATTCAAACTAGATACAAACGTTATATTAGCACTTACGAAGGCTCTAAGCACGCTAAGGTGTGTTTCTATATGAATCCAATCGAAACAAATTTAAAACATTCTGTATTCAAATAATTCGTTATTTTGGTTATGTTGGAGAGCAACTTAAGAGCTCTTAACGCATATAAACATGGCTAGCTGTGTATAATAGCCAAACTGCAACCGAAACGCTAAAAGTGCTGCTTAAATAAATAATAATTACACCAAAAACATCTGGCAGGGTCACATATTGCATTCAAACTAGATACAAACGTTATATTAGCACTTACGAAGGCTTCTAAGCACGCTAAGGTGTGTTTCTATATGAATCCAATCGAAACAAATTTAAAACATTCTGTATTCAAATAATTCGTTATTTTGGTTATGTTGGAGAGCAACTTAAGAGCTCTGAACGCATATAAACATGGCTAGCTGTGTATAATAGCCTAACTGCAACCGAAACGCTAAAAGTGCTGCTTAAATGAATAATAATTACACAGAAAGCATCTCGCAGAGTCACATATTGCATTCAAACTAGATACAAACGTTATATTAGCACTTACGAAGGCTTCTAAGCACCCTAAGGTGTGTTTCTATATGAATCCAATTGAAACAAATTTCAAACATTCTGTATTCAAATAATTCGTTATTTTGGTTATGTTAGAGAGCAACTTAAGAGCTCTGAACGGATATAAACATGGTTAGCTGTGTATAATAGCCTAACTGCAACCGAAACGCTAAAAGTGCTGCTTAAATGAATAATAATTACACCAAAAGCATCTCGCAGAGTCACATATTGCATTCAAACTAGATACAAACGTTATATTAGCACTTACGAAGGCTTCTAAGCACGCTAAGGTGTGTTTCTATATGAATCCAATCGAAACAAATTTCAAACATTCTGTATTCAAATAATTCGTTATTTTGGTTATGTTAGAGACCAACTTAAGAGCTCTGAACGCATATAAACATGGCTAGCTGTGTATAATAGCCAAACTGCAACCGAAACGCTAAAAGTGCTGGTTAAATGAATAATAGTTACACCAAAAACATCTCGCAGAGTCACATATTGCATTCAAACTAGTTACAAACGTTATATTAGCACTTACGAAGGCTTCTAAGCACGCTAAGGTGTGTTTCAATATGAATCCAGTCGAAACAAATTTCAAACATTCTGTATTCAAATAATTCGTTATTTTGGTTATGTTAGAGAGCAACTTAAGAGCTCTGAACGCATATAAACATGGCTAGCTGTGTATAATAGCCTAACTGCAACCGAAACGCTAAAAGTACTGCTTAAATGAATAATAATTACACCAAAAGCATCTCGCAGAGTCACATATTGCATTCAAACTAGATACAAACGTTATATTAGCACTTACGAAGGCTTGTAAGCACGCTAAGGTGTGTTTCTATATGAATCCAATCGAAACAAATTTCAAACATTCTGTATTCAAATAATTCGTTATTTTGGTTATGTTAGAGAGCAACTTAAAAGCTCTGAACGCATATAAACATGGCTAGCTGTGTATAATAGCCTAACTGCAACCGAAACACTAAAAGTGCTGCTTAAATGAATAATAATTACACCAAAAGCATCTCGCAGAGTCACATATTGCATTCAAACTAGATACAAACATTATATTAGCACTTACGAAGACTTCTAAGCACGCTAAGGTGTGTTTCTATATGAATCCAATCGAAACAAATTTCAAACACTCTGTATTCAAATAATTCGTTATTTTGGTTATGTTAGAGAGCAACTTAAGAGCTCTGAACGCATATAAACATGGCTAGCTGTGTATAATAGCCAAACTGCAACCGAAACGCTAAAAGTGCTGCTTAAATGAATAATAATTACACCAAAAACATCTCGCAGAGCCACATATTGCATTCAAACTAGATACAAACGTTATATTAGCACTTACGAAGGCTTCTAAGCACGCTAAGGTGTGTTTCTATATGAATCCAATCGAAACAAATTTCAAACATTCTGTATTCAAATAATTCGTTATTTTGGTTATGTTAGAGAGCAACTTAAGAGCTCTGAACGCATATAAACATGGCTAGCTGTGTATAATAGCCAAACTGCAACCGAAACGCTAAAAGTGCTGCTTAAATGAATAATAATTACACCAAAAACATTTCGCAGAGTCACATATTGCATTCAAACTAGATACAAACGTTATATTAGCACTTACGAAGGCTTCTAAGTACGCTAAGGTGTGTTTCTATATGAATCCAATCGAAACAAATTTCAAACATTCTGTATTCAAATAATTCGTTATTTTGGTTATGTTAGAGAGCAACTTAAGAGCTCTGAACGCATATAAACATGGCTAGCTGTGTATAATAGCCAAACTGCAACCGAAACGCTAAAAGTGCTGCTTAAATGAATAATAATTACACCAAAAACATCTCGCAGAGTCACATATTGCATTCAAACTAGATGCAAACGTTATATTAGCACTTACGAAGGCTTCTAAGTACGCTAAGGTGTGTTTCTATATGAATCCAATCGAAACAAATTTCAAACATTCTGTATTCAAATAAATCGTTATTTTGGTTATGTTAGAGAGCAACTTAAGAGCTCTTAACGCATATAAACATGGCTAGCTCTGTATAATAGCCAAACTGCAACCGAAACGCTAAAAGTGCTGCTTAAATAAATAATAATTACACCAAAAACATCTGGCAGGGTCACATATTGCATTCAAACTAGATACAAACGTTATATTAGCACTTACGAAGGCTTCTAAGCACGCTAAGGTGTGTTTCTATATGAATCCAATCGAAACAAATTTCAAACATTCTGTATTCAAATAATTCGTTATTTTGGTTATGTTAGAGAGCAACTCAAGAGCTCTGAACGCATATAAACATGGCTAGCTGTGTATAATAGCCTAACTGCAACCGAAACGCTAAAAGTGCTGCTTAAATGAATAATAATTACACCAAAAGCATCTCGCAGAGTCACATATTGCATTCAAACTAGATACAAACGTTATATTAGCTTAAGAGCTATAAACATGGCTAGCTGTGTATAATAGCCTAACTGCAACCGAAACGCTAAAAGTGCTGCTTAAATGAATAATAATTACACCAAAAGCTTCTCGCAGAGTCACATATTGCATTCAAACTAGATACAAACGTTATATTAGCACTTACGAAGGCTTCTAAGCACGCTAAGGTGTGTTACTATATGAATCCAATCGAAACAAATTTCAAACATTCTGTATTCAAATAATTCGTTATTTTGGTTATGTTAGAGAGCAACTCAAGAGCTCTGAACGCATATAAACATGGCTAGCTGTGTATAATAGCCTAACTGCAACCGAAACGCTAAAAGTGCTGCTTAAATGAATAATAATTACACCAAAAGCATCTCGCAGAGTCACATATTACATTCAAACTAGATACAAACGTTATATTAGCACTTACGAAGGCTTCTAAGCACGCTAAGGTGTGTTTCTATATGAATCCAATCGAAACAAATTTCAAACATTCTGTATTCAAATAATTCGTTATTTTGGTTATGTTAGAGAGCAACTTAAGAGCTCTGAACGCATATAAACATGGCTAGCTGTGTATAATAGCCAAACTGCAACCGAAACGCTAAAAGTGCTGCTTAAATGAATAATAATTACACCAAAAACATCTCGCAGAGTCACATATTGCATTCAAACTAGATACAAACGTTATATTAGCACTTACGAAGGCTTCTAAGCACGCTAAGGTGTGTTTCAATATGAATCCAATCGAAACAAATTTCAAACATTCTGTATTCAAATAATTCGTTATTTTGGTTATGTTAGAGATCAACTTAAGAGCTCTGAACGCATATAAACATGGCTAGCTGTGTATAATTGCCTAACTGCAACCGAAACGCTAAAAGTGCTGCTGAAATGATTAATAAGTACACCAAATGCATATCGCAGAGTCACATATTGCATTCAAACTAGATACAATCGTTATATTAGCACTTACGAAGGCTTCTAAGCACGCTAAGGTGTGTTTCTATATGAATCCAATCGAAACAAATTTCAAACATTCTGTATTCAAATAATTCGTTATTTTGGTTATGTTAGAGAGCAACTTAAGAGCTCTGAACGCATATAAACATGACTAGCTGTGTATAATAGCCTAACTGGAACCGAAACGCTAAAAGTGCTGCTTAAATGATTAATAAGTACACCAAATGCATATCGCAGAGTCACATATTGCATTCAAACTAGATACAAACGTTATATTAGCACTTACGAAGGCTTCTAAGCACGCTAAGGTGTGTTTCTATATGAATCCAATCGAAACAAATTTCAAACATTCTGTATTCAAATAATTCGTTATTTTGGTTATGTTAGAGAGCAACTTAAGAGCTCTGAACGCATATAAACATGACTAGCTGTGTATAATAGCCTAACTGCAACCGAAACGCTAAAAGTGCTGCTTAAATGATTAATAAGTACACCAAATGCATATCCCAGAGTCACATATTGCATTAAATCTAGATACAAACGTTATATTAGCACTTACAAAGGTTTCTAAGCACGCTAAGGTGTGTTTCAATATGAATCCAATCGAAACAAATTTAAAACATTCTGTATTCAAATAATTCGTTATTTTGGTTATGTTAGAGAGCAACTTAAGAGCTCTGAACGCACATAAACATGGCTAGCTGTGTATAATAGCTTAACTGCAACCGAAACGCTAAAAGTGCTGCTTAAATGAATAATAATTACACCAAAAGCATCTCGCAGAGTCACATATTGCATTCAAACTAGATACAAACGTTATATTAGCACTTACGAAGGCTTCTAAGCACGCTAAGGTGTGTTTCTATATGAATCCAATCAAAACAAATTTCAAACATTCTGTATTCAAATAATTCTTTATTTTGGTTATGTTAGAGAACAACTTAAGAGCTCTGAACGCATATAAACATGGCTAGCTGTGTATAATAGCCAAACTGCAACCGAAACGCTAAAAGTGCTGCTTAAATAAATAATAATTACACCAAAAGCATCTCGCAGAGTCACATAATGCATTCAAACTAGATGCAAACGTTATATTAGCACTTACGAAGGCTTCTAAGCACGCTAAGGTGTGTTTCTATATGAATCCAATCGAAACAAATTTCAAACATTCTGTATTCAAATAATTCGTTATTTTGGTTATGTTAGAGAGCAACTTAAGACCTCTGAACGCATATAAACATGGCTAGCTGTGTATAATAGCCAAACTGCAACCGAAACGCTAAAAGTGCTGCTTAAATGAATAATAATTACACCAAAAGCATCTCGCAGAGTCACATATTGCATTCAAACTAGATACCAACGTTATATTAGCACTTACGAAGGCTTCTAAGCACGCTAAGGTGTGTTTCTATATGAATCCAATCGAAACAAATTTCAAACATTCTGTATTCAAATAATTCGTTATTTTGGTTATGTTAGAGAGCAACTTAAGAGCTCTGAACGCATATAAACATGGCTAGCTCTGTATAATAGCTTAACTGCAAACGAAGCGCTAAAAGTGCTGCTTAAATGAATAATTATTACACCAAAAGCATCTCGCAGAGTCACATATTGCATTCAAACTAGATACAAACGTTATATTAGCACTTACGAAGGCTTCTAAGCACGCTAAGGTGTGTTACTATATGAATCCAATCGAAACAAATTTCAAACATTCTGTATTCAAATAATTCGTTATTTTGGTTATGTTAGAGAGCAACTCAAGAGCTCTGAACGCATATAAACATGGCTAGCTGTGTATAATAGCCTAACTGCAACCGAAACGCTAAAAGTGCTGCTTAAATGAATAATAATTACACCAAAAGCTTCTCGCAGAGTCACATATTGCATTCAAACTAGATACAAACGTTATATTAGCACTTACGAAGGCTTCTAAGCACGCTAAGGTGTGTTACTATATGAATCCAATCGAAACAAATTTCAAACATTCTGTATTCAAATAATTCGTTATTTTGGTTATGTTAGAGAGCAACTTAAGAGCTCTGAACGCATATAAACATGGCTAGCTCTGTATAATAGCTTAACTGCAAACGAAGCGCTAAAAGTGCTGCTTAAATGAATAATTATTACACCAAAAGCATCTCGCAGAGTCACATATTGCATTCAAACTAGATACAAACGTTATATTAGCACTTACGAAGGCTTCTAAGCACGCTAAGGTGTGTTACTATATGAATCCAATCGAAACAAATTTCAAACATTCTGTATTCAAATAATTCGTTATTTTGGTTATGTTAGAGAGCAACTCAAGAGCTCTGAACGCATATAAACATGGCTAGCTGTGTATAATAGCCTAACTGCAACCGAAACGCTAAAAGTGCTGCTTAAATGAATAATAATTACACCAAAAGCTTCTCGCAGAGTCACATATTGCATTCAAACTAGATACAAACGTTATATTAGCACTTACGAAGGCTTCTAAGCACGCTAAGGTGTGTTACTATATGAATCCAATCGAAACAAATTTCAAACATTCTGTATTCAAATAATTCGTTATTTTGGTTATGTTAGAGAGCAACTCAAGAGCTCTGAACGCATATAAACATGGCTAGCTGTGTATAATAGCCTAACTGCAACCGAAACGCTAAAAGTGCTGCTTAAATGAATAATAATTACACCAAAAGCTTCTCGCAGAGTCACATATTGCATTCAAACTAGATACAAACGTTATATTAGCACTTACGAAGGCTTCTAAGCACGCTAAGGTGTGTTACTATATGAATCCAATCGAAACAAATTTCAAACATTCTGTATTCAAATAATTCGTTATTTTGGTTATGTTAGAGAGCAACTCAAGAGCTCTGAACGCATATAAACATGGCTAGCTGTGTATAATAGCCTAACTGCAACCGAAACGCTAAAAGTGCTGCTTAAATGAATAATAATTACACCAAAAGCATCTCGCAGAGTCACATATTGCATTCAAACTAGATACAAACGTTATATTAGCACTTACGAAGGCTTCTAAGCACGCTAAGGTGTGTTACTATATGAATCCAATCGAAACAAATTTCAAACATTCTGTATTCAAATAATTCGTTATTTTGGTTATGTTAGAGAGCAACTCAAGAGCTCTGAACGCATATAAACATGGCTAGCTGTGTATAATAGCCTAACTGCAACCGAAACGCTAAAAGTGCTGCTTAAATGAATAATAATTACACCAAAAGCATCTCGCAGAGTCACATATTGCATTCAAACTAGATACAAACGTTATATTAGCACTTACGAAGGCTTCTAAGCACGCTAAGGTGTGTTTCTATATGAATCCAATCGAAACAAATTTCAAACATTCTGTATTCAAATAATTCGTTATTTTGGTTATGTTAGAGAGCAACTTAAGAGCTCTGAACGCATATAAACATGGCTAGCTGTGTATAATAGCCAAACTGCAACCGAAACGCTAAAAGTGCTGCTTAAATGAATAATAATTACACCAAAAACATCTCGCAGAGTCACATATTGCATTCAAACTAGATACAAACGTTATATTAGCACTTACGAAGGCTTCTAAGCACGCTAAGGTGTGTTTCTATATGAATCCAATTGAAACAAATTTCAAACATTCTGTATTCAAATAATTCGTTATTTTGGTTATGTTAGAGAGCAACTTAAGAGCTCTGAACGCATATAAACATGGCTAGCTGTGTATAATAGCCAAACTGCAACCGAAACGCTAAAAGTGCTGCTTAAATGAATAATAATTACACCAAAAGCATTTCGCAGAGTCACATATTGCATTCAAACTAGATACAAACGTTATATTAGCACTTACGAAGGCTTCTAAGCACGCTAAGGTGTGTTTCTATATGAATCCAATCGAAACAAATTTCAAACATTCTGTATTCAAATAATTCTTTATTTTGGTTATGTTAGAGAGCAACTTAAGAGCTGTGAACGCATATAAACATGGCTAGCTGTGTATAATAGCCTAACTGCAACTGAATCGCTAAAAGTGCTGCTTAAATGTATAATAATTACACCAAAAGCATCTCGCAGAGTCACATATTGCATTCAAACTAGTTACAAACGTTATATTAGCACTTACGAAGGCTTCTAAGCACGCTAAGGTGTGTTTCTATATGAATCATATCGAAACAAATTTCAAACATTCTGTATTCAAATAATTCGTTAATTTGGTTATGTTAGAGAGCAACTTAAGAGCTCTGAACGCATATAAACATGGCTAGCTGTGTATAATAGCCAAACTGCAACCGAAACGCTAAAAGTGCTGCTTAAATGAATAATAATTACACCAAAAACATCTCGCAGAGTCACATATTGCATTCAAACCAAATACAAACGTTATATTAGCGCTTAGAAGCCTTCGTAAGTGCTAATATAACGTTTGTAACTAGTTTGAATGCAATATGTGACTCTGCGAGATGCTTTTGGTGTAATTATTATTCATTTAAGCAGCACTTTTAGCGTTTCGGTTGCAGTTTGGCTAATATACACAGCTAGCCATGTTTATATGCGTTCAGAGCTCTCAAGTTGCTCTCTAACATAACCAAAATAACGAATTATTTGAATACAGAATGTTTGAAATTTGTTTCGATTGGATTCATATAGAAACACACCTTAGCGTGCTTAGAAGCCTTCGTAAGTGCTAATATAACGTTTGTATCTAGTTTGAATGCAATATGTGACTCTGCGAGATGCTTTCTGTGTAATTATTATTCATTTAAGCAGCACTTTTAGCGTTTCGGTTGCAGTTAGGCTATTATACACAGCTAGCCATGTTTATATGCGTTCAGAACTCTTAAGTTGCTCTCTAGCATAACCAAAATAACGAATTATTTGAATACAGAATGTTTTAAATTTGTTTCGATTGGATTCATATAGAAACACACCTTAGCGTGCTTAGAAGCCTTCGTAAGTGGTAATATAACGTTTGTATCTAGTTTGAATGCAATATGTGACTCTGCGAGATGCTTTTGGTGTAATTATTATTCATTTAAGCAGCACTTTTAGCGTTTCGGTTGCAGTTAGGCTATTATACACAGCTAGCCATGTTTATATCCGTTCAGAGCTCTTAAGTTGCTCTCTAACATAACCAAAATAACGAATTATTTGAATACAGAATGTTTGAAATTTGTTTCGATTGGATTCATATTGAAACACACCTTAGCGTGCTTAGAAGCCTTCGTAAGTGCTAATATAACGTTTGTATCTAGTTTGAATGCAATATGTGACTCTGCGAGATGCTTTTGGTGTAATTATTATTCATTTAAGCAGCACTTTTAGCGTTTCTGTTACAGTTAAGCTATTATACACAGCTAGCCATGTTTATATGCGTTCAGAGCTCTTAAGTTGCTCTCTAACATAACCAAATTAACGAATTATTTGAATACAGAATGTTTGAAATTTGTTTCGATATGATTCATATAGAAACACACCTTAGCGTGCTTAGAAGCCTTCGTAAGTGCTAATATAACGTTTGTAACTAGTTTGAATGCAATATGTGACTCTGCGAGATGCTTTTGGTGTAATTATTATTCATTTAAGCAGCACTTTTAGCGATTCGGTTGCAGTTAGGCTATTATACACAGCTAGCCATGTTTATATGCGTTCAGAGCTCTTAAGTTGCTCTCTAACATAACCAAAATAACGAATTATTTGAATACAGAATGTTTGAAATTTGTTTCGATTGGATTCATAATGAAACACACCTTAGCGTGCTTGTAAGTGCTAATATAACGTTTGTATCTAGTTTGAATGCAATATGTGACTCTGCGAGATGCTTTTGGTGTAATTATTATTCATTTAAGCAGCACTTTTAGCGTTTCGGTTGCAGTTAGGCTATTATACACAGCTAGCCATGTTTATATCCGTTCAGAGCTCTTAAGTTGCTCTCTAACATAACCAAAATAACGAATTATTTGAATACAGAATGTTTGAAATTTGTTTCGATTGGATTCATATAGAAACACACCTTAGCGTGCTTAGAAGCCTTCGTAAGTGCTAATATAACGTTTGTATCTAGTTTGAATGCAATATGTGACTCTGCGAGATGCTTTTGGTGTAATTATTATTCATTTAAGCAGCACTTTTAGCGTTTCGGTTGCAGTTTGGCTATTATACACAGCTAGCCATGTTTATATGCGTTCAGAGCTCTTAAGTTGCTCTCTAACATAACCAAAATAAAGAATTATTTGAATACAGAATGTTTGAAATTTGTTTCGATTGGATTCATATAGAAACACACCTTAGCGTGCTTAGAAGCCTTCGTAAGTGCTAATATAACGTTTGTATCTAGTTTGAATGCAATATGTGACTCTGCGAGATGCTTTTGGTGTAATTATTATTCATTTAAGCAGCACTTTTAGCGTTTCTGTTACAGTTAAGCTATTATACACAGCTAGCCATGTTTATATGCGTTCAGAGCTCTTAAGTTGCTCTCTAACATAACCAAATTAACGAATTATTTGAATACAGAATGTTTGAAATTTGTTTCGATATGATTCATATAGAAACACACCTTAGCGTGCTTAGAAGCCTTCGTAAGTGCTAATATAACGTTTGTAACTAGTTTGAATGCAATATGTGACTCTGCGAGATGCTTTTGGTGTAATTATTATTCATTTAAGCAGCACTTTTAGCGATTCGGTTGCAGTTAGGCTATTATACACAGCTAGCCATGTATATGCGTTCACAGCTCTTAAGTTGCTCTCTAACATAACCAAAATAAAGAATTATTTGAATACAGAATGTTTGAAATTTGTTTCGATTGGATTCATATAGAAACACACTTTAGCGTGCTTAGAAGCCTTCGTAAGTGCTAATATAACGTTTGTATCTAGTTTGAATGCAATATGTGACTCTGCGAAATGCTTTTGGTGTGATTATTATTCATTTAAGCAGCACTTTTAGCATTTCGGTTGCAGTTTGGCCATTATACACAGCTAGCCATGTTTATATGCGTTCAGAGCTCTTGAGTTGCTCTCTAACATAACCAAAATAACGAATTATTTGAATACAGAATGTTTGAAATTTGTTTCAATTGGATTCATATAGAAACACACCTTAGCGTGCTTAGAAGCCTTCGTAAGTGCTAATATAACGTTTGTATCTAGTTTGAATGCAATATGTGACTCTGCGAGAAGCTTTTGGTGTAATTATTATTCATTTAAGCAGCACTTTTAGCGTTTCGGTTGCAGTTAGGCTATTATACACAGCTAGCCATGTTTATAGCTCTTAAGCTAATATAACGTTTGTATCTAGTTTGAATGCAATATGTGACTCTGCGAGATGCTTTTGGTGTAATAATTATTCATTTAAGCAGCACTTTTAGCGTTTCGGTTGCAGTTAAGCTATTATACAGAGCTAGCCATGTTTATATGCGTTCAGAGCTCTTAACTTGTTCTCTAACATAACCAAAATAACGAATTATTTGAATACAGAATGTTTTAAATTTGTTTCGATTGGATTCATATTGAAACACACCTTAGCGTGCTTAGAAACCTTTGTAAGTGCTAATATAACGTTTGTATCTAGTTTGAATGCAATATGTGACTCTGCGAGATGCTTTTGGTGTAATTATTATTCATTTAAGCAGCACTTTTAGCGTTTCGGTTGCAGTTAAGCTATTATACACAGCTAGCCATGTTTATGTGCGTTCAGAGCTCTTAAGTTGCTCTCTAACATAACCAAAATAAAGAATTATTTGAATACAGAATGTTTGAAATTTGTTTCGATTGGATTCATATAGAAACACACCTTAGCGTGCTTAGAAGCCTTCGTAAGTGCTAATATAACGTTTGTATCCAGTTTGAATGCAATATGTGACTCTGCGAGATGCTTTTGGTGTAATTATTATTCATTTAAGCAGCACTTTTAGCGTTTCGGTTGCAGTTAAGCCATTATACACAGCTAGCCATGTTTATATGCGTTCAGAGCTATTAAGTTGCTCTCTAACATAACCAAATTAACGAATTATTTGAATACAGAATGTTTGAAATTTGTTTCGATATGATCCATATAGAAACACACCTTAGCGTGCTTAGAAGCCTTCGTAAGTGCTAATATAACGTTTGTAACTAGTTTGAATGCAATATGTGACTCTGCGAGATGCTTTTGGTGTAATTATTATTCATTTAAGCAGCACTTTTAGCTATTCGGTTGCAGTTAGGCTATTATACACAGCTAGCCATGTTTATATGCGTTCAGAGCTCTTAAGTTGCTCTCTAACATAACCAAAATAACGAATTATTTGAATACAGAATGTTTGAAATTTGTTTCGATTGGATTCATATTGAAACACACCTTAGCGTGCTTGTAAGTGCTAATATAACGTTTGTATCTAGTTTGAATGCAATATGTGACTCTGCGAGATGCTTTTGGTGTAATTATTATTCATTTAAGCAGCACTTTTAGCGTTTCGGTTGCAGTTAGGCTATTATACACAGCTAGCCATGTTTATATCCGTTCAGAGCTCTTAAGTTGCTCTCTAACATAACCAAAATAACGAATTATTTGAATACAGAATGTTTGAAATTTGTTTCGATTGGATTCATATAGAAACACACCTTAGCGTGCTTAGAAGCCTTCGTAAGTGCTAATATAACGTTTGTATCTAGTTTGAATGCAATATGTGACTCTGCGAGATGCTTTTGGTGTAATTATTATTCATTTAAGCAGCACTTTTAGCGTTTCGGTTGCAGTTTGGCTATTATACACAGCTAGCCATGTTTATATGCGTTCAGAGCTCTTAAGTTGCTCTCTAACATAACCAAAATAAAGAATTATTTGAATACAGAATGTTTGAAATTTGTTTCGATTGGATTCATATAGAAACACACCTTAGCGTGCTTAGAAGCCTTCGTAAGTGCTAATATAACGTTTGTATCTAGTTTGAATGCAATATGTGACTCTGCGAGATGCTTTTGGTGTAATTATTATTCATTTAAGCAGCACTTTTAGCGTTTCGGTTACAGTTAAGCTATTATACACAGCTAGCCATGTTTATATGCGTTCAGAGCTCTTAAGTTGCTCTCTAACATAACCAAATTAACGAATTATTTGAATACAGAATGTTTGAAATTTGTTTCGATATGATTCATATAGAAACACACCTTAGCGTGCTTAGAAGCCTTCGTAAGTGCTAATATAACGTTTGTAACTAGTTTGAATGCAATATGTGACTCTGCGAGATGCTTTTGGTGTAATTATTATTCATTTAAGCAGCACTTTTAGCGATTCGGTTGCAGTTAGGCTATTATACACAGCTAGCCATGTTTATATGCGTTCACAGCTCTTAAGTTGCTCTCTAACATAACCAAAATAAAGAATTATTTGAATACAGAATGTTTGAAATTTGTTTCGATTGGATTCATATAGAAACACACCTTAGCGTGCTTAGAAGCCTTCGTAAGTGCTAATATAACGTTTGTATCTAGTTTGAATGCAATATGTGACTCTGCGAAATGCTTTTGGTGTAATTATTATTCATTTAAGCAGCACTTTTAGCATTTCGGTTGCAGTTTGGCCATTATACACAGCTAGCCATGTTTATATGCGTTCAGAGCTCTTAAGTTGCTCTCTAACATAACCAAAATAACGAATTATTTGAATACAGAATGTTTGAAATTTGTTTCAATTGGATTCATATAGAAACACACCTTAGCGTGCTTAGAAGCCTTCGTAAGTGCTAATATAACGTTTGTATCTAGTTTGAATGCAATATGTGACTCTGCGAGATGCTTTTGGTGTAATTATTATTCATTTAAGCAGCACTTTTAGCGTTTCGGTTGCAGTTAGGCTACTATACACAGCTAGCCATGTTTATATGCGTTCAGAGCTCTTGAGTTGCTCTCTAACATAACCAAAATAACGAATTATTTGCATACAGAATGTTTGAAATTTGTTTCAATTGGATTCATATAGAAACACACCTTAGCGTGCTTAGAAGCCTTCGTAAGTGCTAATATAACGTTTGTATCTAGTTTGAATGCAATATGTGACTCTGCGAGATGCTTTTGGTGTAATTATTATTCATTTAAGCAGCACTTTTAGCGTTTCGGTTGCAGTTAGGCTATTATACACAGCTAGCCATGTTTATATGCGTTCAGAGCTCTTGAGTTGCTCTCTAACATAACCAAAATAACGAATTATTTGAATACAGAATGTTTGAAATTTGTTTCAATTGGATTCATATAGAAACACACCTTAGCGTGCTTAGAAGCCTTCGTAAGTGCTAATATAACGTTTGTATCTAGTTTGAATGCAATATGTGACTCTGCGAGAAGCTTTTGGTGTAATTATTATTCATTTAAGCAGCACTTTTAGCGTTTCGGTTGCAGTTAGGCTATTATACACAGCTAGCCATGTTTATAGCTCTTAAGCTAATATAACGTTTGTATCTAGTTTGAATGCAATATGTGACTCTGCGAGATGCTTTTGGTGTAATAATTATTCATTTAAGCAGCACTTTTAGCGTTTCGGTTGCAGTTAAGCTATTATACAGAGCTAGCCATGTTTATATGCGTTCAGAGCTCTTAAGTTGTTCTCTAACATAACCAAAATAACGAATTATTTGAATACAGAATGTTTTAAATTTGTTTCGATTGGATTCATATTGAAACACACCTTAGCGTGCTTAGAAACCTTTGTAAGTGCTAATATAACGTTTGTATCTAGTTTGAATGCAATATGTGACTCTGCGAGATGCTTTTGGTGTAATTATTATTCATTTAAGCAGCACTTTTAGCGTTTCGGTTGCAGTTAAGCTATTATACACAGCTAGCCATGTTTATGTGCGTTCAGAGCTCTTAAGTTGCTCTCTAACATAACCAAAATAACGAATTATTTGAATACAGAATGTTTTAAATTTGTTTCGATTGGATTCATATTGAAACACACCTTAGCGTGCTTAGAAACCTTTGTAAGTGCTAATATAACGTTTGTATCTAGTTTGAATGCAATATGTGACTCTGCGAGATGCTTTTGGTGTAATTATTATTCATTTAAGCAGCACTTTTAGCGTTTCGGTTGCAGTTAGGCTATTATACACAGCTAGCCATGTTTATTTGCGTTCAGAGCTCTTAAGTTGCTTTCTAACATAACCAAAATAACGAATTATTTAAATACAGAATGTTTGAAATTTGTTTCGATTGGATTCATATTGAAACACACCTTAGCGTGCTTAGAAGCCTTCGTAAGTGCTAATATAACGTTTGTATCTAGTTTGAATGCAATATGTGACTCTGCGAGATGCTTTTGGTGTTATTATTATTCATTTAAGCAGCACTTTTAGCGATTCGGTTGCAGTTAGGCTATTATACACAGCTAGCCATGTTTATATGTGTTCAGAGCTCTTAAGTTGCTCTCTAACATAACCAAAATAATGAATTATTTGAATACAGAATGTTTGAAATTTGTTTCGATTGGATTCATATTGAAACACACCTTAGCGTGCTTAGAAGCCTTCGTAAGTGCTAATATAACGTTTGTATCTAGTTTGAATGCAATATGTGACTCTGCGAGATGCTTTTGGTGTAATTATTATTCATTTAAGCAGCACTTTTAGCGTTTCGGTTGCAGTTAGGCTATTATACACAGCTACCCATGTTTATATCCGTTCAGAGCTCTTAAGTTGCTCTCTAACATAACCAAAATAACGAATTATTTGAATACAGAATGTTTGAAATTTGTTTCGATTGGATTCATATTGAAACACACCTTAGCGTGCTTAGAAGCCTTCGTAAGTGCTAATATAACGTTTGTATCTAGTTTGAATGCAATATGTGACTCTGCGAGATGCTTTTGGTGTAATTATTATTCATTTAAGCAGCACTTTTAGCGTTTCGGTTGCAGTTAAGCTATTATACACAGCTAGCCATGTTTATATGCGTTCAGAGCTCTTAAGTTGCTCTCTAACATAACCAAATTAACGAATTATTTGAATACAGAATGTTTGAAATTTGTTTCGATATGATTCATATAGAAACACACCTTAGCGTGCTTAGAAGCCTTCGTAAGTGCTAATATAACGTTTGTATCTAGTTTGAATGCAATATGTGACTCTGCGAAATGCTTTTGGTGTAATTATTATTCATTTAAGCAGCACTTTTAGCGTTTCGGTTGCAGTTTGGCTATTATACACAGCTAGCCATGTTTATATGCGTTCAGAGCTCTTAAGTTGCTCTCTAACATAACCAAAATAACGAATTATTTGAATACAGAATGTTTGAAATTTGTTTCAATTGGATTCATATAGAAACACACCTTAGCGTGCTTAGAAGCCTTCGTAAGTGCTAATATAACGTTTGTATCTAGTTTGAATGCAATATGTGACTCTGCGAGATGTTTTTGGTGTAATTATTATTCATTTAAGCAGCACTTTTAGCGTTTCGGTTGCAGTTTGGCTATTATACACAGCTAGCCATGTTTATATGCGTTCAGAGCTCTTAAGTTGCTCTCTAACATAACCAAAATAACGAATTATTTGAATACAGAATGTTTGAAATTTGTTTCGATTGGATTCATATAGAAACACACCTTAGCGTGCTTAGAAGCCTTCGTAAGTGCTAATATAACGTTTGTATCTAGTTTGAATGCAATATGTGACTCTGCGAGATGCTTTTGGTGTAATTATTATTCATTTAAGCAGCACTTTTAGCGTTTCGGTTGCAGTTAGGCTATTATACACAGCTAGCCATGTTTATATGCGTTCAGAGCTCTTGAGTTGCTCTCTAACATAACCAAAATAACGAATTATTTGAATACAGAATGTTTGAAATTTGTTTCGATTGGATTCATATAGTAACACACCTTAGCGTGCTTAGAAGCCTTCGTAAGTGCTAATATAACGTTTGTATCTAGTTTGAATGCAATATGTGACTCTGCGAGATGCTTTTGGTGTAATTATTATTCATTGAAGCAGCACTTTTAGCGTTTCGGTTGCAGTTAGGCTATTATACACAGCTAGCCATGTTTATATGCGTTCAGAGCTCTTGAGTTGCTCTCTAACATAACCAAAATAACGAATTATTTGAATACAGAATGTTTGAAATTTGTTTCGATTGGATTCATATAGTAACACACCTTAGCGTGCTTAGAAGCCTTCGTAAGTGCTAATATAACGTTTGTATCTAGTTTCAATGCAATATGTGACTCTGCGAGAAGCTTTTGGTGTAATTATTATTCATTTAAGCAGCACTTTTAGCGTTTCGGTTGCAGTTAGGCTATTATACACAGCTAGCCATGTTTATAGCTCTTAAGCTAATATAACGTTTGTATCTAGTTTGAATGCAATATGTGACTCTGCGAGATGCTTTTGGTGTAATAATTATTCACTTAAGCAGCACTTTTAGCGTTTCGGTTGCAGTTAAGCTATTATACAGAGCTAGCCATGTTTATATGCGTTCAGAGCTCTTAAGTTGCTCTCTAACATAACCAAAATAAAGAATTATTTGAATACAGAATGTTTGAAATATGGGACATATGGGACATCTGGGACGCCTGGGACATTAGGGACATATGGGACATATGGGACATCTGGGACGCCTGGAACATTAGGGACGTATGGGACATTTTGGACGTCTGGGACGTTTGGGACGTTAAGGACATATGGGACATCTGGGACGTCTTGGACGTTAGGGACATATGGGACATTTAGGATGTCTGGGACGTTAGGGACATATGGAATATCTAGGACGCCTGGGACATTAGGGACATATGGGACATATATGACATCTGGGACGTCTGGGACGTTAGGGACATATGGGACATATAGGACATCTGGGACGTCTGGGACGTTAAGGATATATGGAACATTTAGGACGTCTGGGACGTCCGCGGCGTTAAAGACATATGGGACATTTAGGACGCCTGCCACATTAGGGACATATGGGACATATGGGACATCTAATACGCCTGGGACATTAGGGATATATAAGACCTTTGGGACATCTGGGACGTCTGTTACGTTAGGGACATATGGGTCATCTGGGACGTCTGGGACGTTAAGGACATATGGGACATCTGGGACGTCTGGGACTTTAGGGACATATGGGACATCTGGGACGTCTGGGACGTTAGGGACATATGGGACATATAGGACATCTGGGACGTCTGGGACGTTAAGGATATATGGAACATTTAGGACGTCTGGGACGTCCGGGGCGTTAAAGACATATGGGACATTTAGGACGCCTGCCACATTAGGGACATATGGGACATATGGGACATCTAATACGCCTGGGACATTAGGGATATATAAGACCTTTGGGACATCTGGGACGTCTGTTACGTTAGGGACATATGGGTCATCTGGGACGTCTGGGACGTTAAGGACATATGGGACATCTGGGACGTCTGGGACTTTAGGGACATATGGGACATCTGGGACGTTAAAAATATATAGGACATTTAGGACGTCTGTGACGTTAGAGACATATGGGACATCTAGGACATCTCGGGCGTTTGGGACGTTAGGGACATACGGGACAGCTGAGACGTCTGGGACGTTAGAGACATATGCGACATTTAGGACGTCCGGGACGTCTGGGACGTTAAGGACATATGGGACATTTAGGACGCGTAGGACGTTAGGGACATATGGGACATATGGGACATCTGAGACGCCTGGGACATTAGGGACATATGGAACATATGGGACATTTGAGACGTCTGGGACGTCTGGGACGTTAAGGGCATATGGGACATCTAGGGCGTCTGGGACGTCTGGGACGTTATGGACATATGTGACATTTAGGACGCCTGGGACATTAGGGACATATGGGACATATGCGACATCTGGGACGCCTGGGACATTAGGGACATGTGGGACATATGGGACATCTGGGACGTCTGGGACGTTAGGGACATATGGGACATCTAGAACGACTGAGACGTCAGGGACGTTAGGTACATACGGGACAGCTGGGACCTCTAAAACGTTAGGGACATATGGGACATTTAGGACGTCTTGGACGTTAGGGACATATGGAACATCTAGGACGCCTGGGTCATTAGGGACACATGAGACATATGGGACATCTGGGACGTCTGGGACTTTATGGACATATTGGACATCTAGGACGTCTGGGACGTTTGGGACGTTAAGGACATATGGGACATTTAGGACGCCTGGGACATTAGGGACATATGGGACATATGGGACATCTGGTACGCCTCGGACATTAGGGACATATGGGACATGTGGGACATCTGGGACGTCTGGGACGTTAGGGACATATTGGACATCTGGGACGTTCGCGACGTTAATGACGTATGGGGCATCTAGGGCGTCTGGGACGTCTGGGACGTTAAGGACATATGGGACATTTAGGACGCCTGGGACATTAGGGACATATGGGACATCTGGGACGTCTGAGACGTTAAGGACATATGGGACATCTGGGACGTCTGGGACGTTAAGGACAGATGGGACATTTAGGACGCCTAGGACGTTAGGGAGATATGGGACATATGGGACATCTGAGATGCCTGGGTCATTAGGGACATATGGAACATATGGGACATTTGGGACGTCTGGGACGTCTGGGACGGTAAGGGTATATGGGACATCTAGGTCGTCTGGGACGTATGGGACGTTATGGACATATGGGACATTTAGGACGCCTGGGACATTAGGGACATATGGAAAAAATGCGACATCTGGGACGCCTGGGACATTAGTTACATGTGGGACGGCAGGGACGTTAAGGACATACGGGACAGCTGGGACGTCTGGGACGTTAGGGACATATGGGACATTTAGGACGTCTTGGACGTTAGGGACATATGGAACATCTAGGACGCCTGGGTCATTAGGGACACATGGGACATATGGGACATCTGGGACGTCTGGGACTTTAAGGACATATGGGACATCTAGGACGTCTGGGACGTCTGGGACGTTAAGAACATATGGGACATCTGGGACGTCTGGGACGTTAAGGACATATGGGACATCTAGGACATCTGGAACGTCTGGACGTTAGGGACATATGGAACATTTAGGACGCCTGGGACATTAGAAACATATGGGACATATGGGACATTTGGGACGTCTGGAACGTTAAGGACATTTGGAACATCTAGGACGTCTGGGAAGTCTGGAACGTTAAGGACATATTCGACATTTAGGACGCCTGGGACATTAGAGACATTTGGAACATATGAGACATCTGGGCCGCCTGGGACATTAAGGACATATGGGACATATTGAACATCTGGGACGTCCGGGACGTTACGGACATATGGGACATCTGGGACGCCTGGGACGTTAAGGACATATGGGACATTTAGGAGGCCTGGGACATTAGGGACATATGGGATATCTGGGACGTCTGGGACGTTAAGGACATATGGGACATTTAGGACGCCCTGGACATTAAGGACATATGGGACATATAGGACATCTGGGACATATGGGACATATGGGAGGTTTGGGACGCCTGGGACATTAGAGACATATGAGACATATGGGACATATAATACGCCTGGGACATTAGGGATATATAAGACCTTTGGGACATCTGGGACGTCTGGGACGTTAGGGACATATGGGTCATCTGGGACGTCTGGGACGTTAAGGACATATGGGACATCTAGGACGTCTGAGACGTTAGGGACATATGGGACATCTGGGGCGTCTGGGACTTTAGGGACATATGGGACATCTGGGACGTTAGAAATATATAGGACATCTAGGACGTCTGTGACGTTAGAGACATATGGGACATCTAGAACATCTCGGACGTCTGGGACGTTAGGGACATACGAGACAGCTGAGACGTCTGGGACGTTAGAGACATATGCCACATTTAGGACGTCCGGGAAGTCAGGGACGTTAAGGACATATGGAACATTTAGGACGCCTAGGACATTAGGGACATATGGGACATATGGGACATCTGAGACGCCTGGGACATTAGGGACATATGGAACATATGGGACATTTGGGACGTCTGGGACGTCTGGGACGTTAAGGGCATATGGGACATCTAGGGCGTCTGGGACGTCTGGGACGTTATAGACATATGGGACATTTAGGACGCCTGGGACATTAGGGACATATGCGACATCTGGGACGCCTGGAACATTAGGGACATGTGGGACATATGGGACGTTAGGGACATATGGGACATCTAGGACGTCTGGGACGTCAGGGACGTTAGGGACATACGGGACAGCTGGGACATCTGGGACGTTAGGGACATATGGGACATTTAGGACGTCTTGGACGTTAGGGACATATGGAACATCTAGGACGCCTGGGTCATTAGGGACACATAGCACATATGGGACATCTGAGACGTCTGGGACGTTAAGGACATATGGGACATTTAGGACGCCTGGGACGTTAGGGACATATAAGACATCTAGGACGTCTGGGACTTTAGGGACATATAAAACATCTGGGACGTTAGGGACATATGGAACATCTGGGACGTCTGGGACGTTAGGGAGGGATAGGACATATGGGATATACTGGGACGCCTGGGACGTTAAGGATATATGGGACATCTAGGACGTCTGGGACATTAGGGACATATGGGACATATAGGACATCTGGGACGCCTGGGACATTAGGGACATATGGGACATATGGGACATATGGGACATCTGGGACGTCTGGGACGTTAGTTACATATGGGACATCTGGGACGTCTGGGACGTTAAGGACATATGGGACATCTGGGACGTCTGGGATGCTAGGGACATATGGGACATCTGGGACGTCTAGGACGTTAAGGACGTATGGGACATCTAGGACGTCTGGGACGTCTGGGACGTTAAGGACATATGGGACATTTAGGGCGTCTGGGACGTCTGGGACGTTAAGGACATATAGGACATTTACTACGCCTGGGATATTAGGGACATATGGGACATCTGGGACGTCTGGGACGTTAGGTACATATGGGACATCTGGGACGTCTGTGACGTTACGGACATATGAGACATCTAGGACATCTGGGACGTCTGGTACGTTAGGGACATATGGAACATCTAGGACGCCTGGGACATTAGAAACATATGAAACATATGGGACATCTGGGACGTCTGGGAAGTTAAGGACATTTGGGACATCTAGGACGTCTGGGACGTCTGGGACGTTAAGAAGATATGGGACATTTAGGACGATCTGGACATTAGGGACATATGGGACATATGGGATATTTGGGACGTCTGGGACGTTAAGGATATATGGGACATCTAGGACGTCTGGGACGTCTGGGACGTTAAGGATATCTGGGACATTTAAAACGCCCTGGACATTAGGGACATATGGGATGTCTGGGACGCCTGGGACGTTAGGGATATATGGGACATATAGGACATCTGGGACGTCTGCGACGTTATTGACATATGGGGCATCTGGGACGTCTGGGACGTTAGGATGTAAGGGACACCTAGGACGTCTGGGATGTTAGGGACATATGGGAGATCTGGGACGTCTGGGACGTTAGGGACATATGGAACATCTGGGACGTTAGGGACATATGGGACATCTGGGACGTCTGGGACGTTAGGGAGATATAGGCTATATGGGATATCTGGGACGTCTGGGACGTTAAGGATATATGGGACATCTAGGACGTCTGGGACGTCTGGGACGTTAAGGACATATGGGACATTTAGGACGCCTGGGACATTAGGAACATATGGGACATATGGGACATCTGGGACGCCTGGGACATTAGGGACATATGGGACATATGGGACATCTGGGACGCCTGGGACATTAGGGACATATGGGACATCTGGGACGTCCGGGACGTTAATGACATATGGGACATCTAGGGCGTCTGGGACGTCTGGGACGTTAGGGACATATGGTACATTTAGGACGCCTGTAACATTAGGGACATATGAGACATTTGGGACGTCTGGGACGTTAAGGACATATGGGACATCTGGGACGTCTGGAACGTTAAGGACATATGGGACATATAGGACATCTGGGACGTCTGGGACCTTAGGGACATATGGAACGTCTAGGACGCCTGGGACATTAGAAACATATGGGACATATGGGACATCTGGGACGTCTGGCACGTTAAGGACATTTGGGACATCTAAGACGTCTGGGACGTCTGGAACGTTAAGGACATATGGGACATTTAGGACGCCTGGGACATTAGGGACATTTGGGACATATGGGACATCTGGGACGCCTGGGACATTAGGGACGTATGGGACACATTAAACATCTGGGACGTCTGGGACGTTATGGACATATGGGACATCTGGGACGCCTGGGACGTTAAGGACATATGGGACATTTAGGAGGCCTGGGACATTAGGGTCATATGGGACATATCTGATATCTGAGACGTCTGGGACGTTTAGGACATATGGCCCATCTAGGACGTCTGGGTCGTCTGGGACGTTAAGGACATATTGGACATTTAGGACGCCCTGGACGTTAGGGACATATGGGACATATGGGAGGTCTGGGACGCCTGGGACATTAGGGACATATGGGACATATAGGAAATCTGGGACGTCTGGGACCTTATTGGCATATGGGACATCTGGGACGTCTGGGACGTTAAGCATATAAGGGACATCTAGGACGTCTGGGACGTTAGGGACATATGGGAGATCTGAGACGTCTGGGACGTTAGGGACATATAAGACATCTAGGACGGCTGGGACTTTAGGGACATATGGAACATCTGGGACGTAAGGGACATATGGGACATCTGGGACGTCTGGGACGTTAGGGAGGTATAGGACATATGGGATATACTGGGACGTCTGGGACGTTAAGGATATATAGGACATCTAGGACGTCTCGGACGTCTGGGACGTTAAGGACATATGGTACATCTGGGACGTCTGGGACGTTAAGGACATATGGGACATCTAGGACGTCTGGGACATTAGGGACATATGGGACATATGGGACATCTGGGACGCCTGGGACATTAGGGATATATGGGACATATGGGACATCTGGGACGTCTGAGACGTTACTGACATATGGTACATCTGGGACGTCTGGGACGTTAAGGGGATATGGGACATCTAGGACGTCTGGGACGTCTGGGACGTTAAGGACATATGGGACATCTAGGGCGTCTGGGACGTCTGGGACGTTAAGGACATATGGAACACCTAGGGCGTCTGGGACGTCTGGGACGTTAAGGACATATGGGACATTTACTACGCCTGGGATATTAGGGACATATGGGACATCTGGGACGTCTGGGACGTCTGGGACGTTAGTTACATATGGGACATCTGGGACGTTTGGGACGTTAAGGACATATGGGACATCTGGGACGTAAGGGATGCCTGGGACATATGGGACATATGGGACATCTGGGACGTCTGGGACGTTAGTTACATATGGGACATCTGGGACGTTTGGGACGTTAAGGACATATGGGACATCTGGGACGTAGGGGATGCCTGGGACATATGGGACATCTGGGACGTCTGGGACGTCTGGGACGTTAAGGACATATGGGACATCTAGGACGTCTGGGACGTCTGGGACGTTAAGGACATATGGGACATCTAGGGCGTCTGGGACGTCTGGGACGTTAAGGACATATGGGACATTTACTACGCCTGGGATATTAGGGACATATGGGACATCTGGGACGTCTGGGACGTTAGGGACATATGGGACATCTGGGACGTCTGGGACGTTAAGGACATATGGGACATCTAGGACATCTGGGACGTCTGGGACGTTAGGGACATATGGAACATCTAGGACGCCTGGGACATTAGAAACATATGAAACATATGGGACATCTGGGACGTCTGGGACGTTAAGGACATTTGGGACATCTAGGACGTCTGGGACGTCTGGGACGTTAAGGAAATATGGGACATTTAGGACGCCCTGGACATTAGGGACATATGGGACATATGGGATATCTGGGACGTCTGGGACGTTAAGGACATATGGGACATCTAGGACGTCTGGGACGTCTGGGACGTTAAGGACATATGGGACATTTAGGACGCCCTGGACATTAGGGACATATGGGACATATGGGAGGTCTGGGACGCCTGGGACATTAGGGACATATGGGACATATAGGACATCTGGGACGTCTGGGACGTTATTGACATATGGGACATCTGGGACGTCTGGGACGCCTGGAACATTGGGGACGTATGGGACATTTTGGACGTCTGGGACGTTTGGGACGTTAAGGACATATGGGACATTTAGGATGTCTGGGACGTTAGGGACATATTTAATATCTAGGACGCCTGGGACATTAGGGACATATGGGACATATGGGAGGTCTGGGACGTCTGGGACATTAGGGACATATGGGACATATGGGACATCTGGGACGCCTGGGACATTAGGGACATATGGGACATATGGGACATCTGGGACGCCTGGAACATTGGGGACGTATGGGACATTTTGGACGTCTGGGACGTTTGGGACGTTAAGGACATATGGGACATCTGGGACGTCTTGGACGTTAGGGACATATGGGACATTTAGGATGTCTGGGACGTTAGGGACATATTTAATATCTAGGACGCCTGGGACATTAGGGACATATGGGACATATGGGACATCTGGGACGTCTGGGACGTTAGGGACATATGGGACATATAGGACATCTGGGACGCCTGGGACATTAGGGACGTATGGGACATTTTGGACGTCTGGGACGTTTGGGACGTTAAGGACATATGGGACATCTGGGACGTCTTGGACGTTAGGGATATATGGGACATTTAGGATGTCTGGGACGTTAGGGACATATGGAATATCTAGGACGCCTGGGACATTAGGGACATATGGGACATATGGGACATCTGGGACGTCTGGGACGTTAGGGACATATGGGACATATAGGACATCTGGGACGTCTGGGACGTTAAGGATATATGGAACATTTAGGACGTCTGAGACGTCCGGGGTGTTAAAGACATATGGGACATTTAGGACGCCTGCCACATTAGGGACATATGGGACATATGGGTCATCTGGGACGTCTGGGACGTTAAGGACATATGGAACATCTGGGACGTCTGGGACTTTAGGGACATATGGGACATCTGGGACGTTAATAATATATAGGACATTTAGGACGTCTGTGACGTTAGAGACATATGGGACATCTAGGACATCTCGGACGTCTGGGACGTTAGGGACATACGGGACAGCTGAGACGTCTGGGACGTTAGAGACATATGCGACATTTAGGACGTCCGGGACGTCTGGGACGTTAATGACATATGGGACATTTAGGACGTCTAGGACGTTAGGGACATATGGGACATATGGGACATCTGAGACGCCTGGGACATTAGGGACATATGGAACATATGGGACATCTGAGACGTCTGGGACGTCTGGGACGTTAAGGGCATATGGGACATCTAGGGCGTCTGGGACGTCTGGGACGTTATGGACATATGTGACATTTAGGACGCCTGGGACATTAGGGACATATGGGACATATGCGACATCTGGGACGCCTGGGACATTAGGGACATGTGGGACATATGGGACATCTGGGACGTCTGGGACGTTAGGGACATATGGGACATCTAGAACGTCTGAGACGTCAGGGACGTTAGGTACATACGGGACAGCTGGGACCTCTAAAACGTTAGGGACATATGGGACATTTAGGACGTTTTGGAGGTTAGGGACATATGGAACATCTAGGACGCCTGGGTCATTAGGGACACATGAGACATATGGGACATCTGGGACGTCTAGGACTTTAAGGACATATTGGACATCTAGGACGTCTGGGACGTTTGGGACGTTAAGGACATATGGGACATTTAGGACGCCTCGGACATTAGGGACATATGGGACATATGGGACATCTGGTACGCCTCAGACATTAGGGACATATGGGACATGTGGCACATCTGGGACGTCTGGGACGTTAGGGACATATTGGACATCTGGGACGTTCGCGACGTTAATGACGTATGGGGCATCTAGGGCGTCTGGGACGTCTGGGACGTTAAGGACATATGGGACATTTAGGACGCCTGGGACATTAGGGACATATGGGACATCTGGGACGTCTGGGACGTTATGGACACATGGGACATCTGGGACGTCTGGGACGTTAAGGACATATGGGACATCTAGGACATCTGGGACGTCTGGGATGTTAGGGACATATGGAACATCTAGGACGCCTGGGACATTAGAAACATATGGGACATATGGGACATCTGGGACGTCTGGGACGTTAAGGACATATGGGACATTTAGGACGTCTGGGACGTTAGGAACATATGGGACATCTGGGACGTCCGGGACGTTAATGACATATGGGACATCTAGGGCGTCTGGGACGTCTGGGAAGTTAAGGACATATGGGACATTTAGGACGCCTGGGACATATGGGACATATGGGACATCTGGGACTCCTGGGACATTAGGGACATATGAGACATATGGCACATCTGGGACGTCTGGGACGTTAAGGACATATGGGATATCTGGGACGTCTGGGACGTTAAGGATGTATGGGACATCTAGGATGTCTGGGACATTAAGGACATATGGGACATATGGGACATAAGGAACGTCTGGGACGTTAGAGACATATGGGACTTCTGGGACGTTTGTGACGTTAAGGACATATGGGACATCTAGGACGTCTGGGACGTCTGAAACGTTAGGGACATATGGGACATTTAAAACTTTTGGGACATTAGGGACATATGGGACATATGGGACAACTGGGACGCCTGGGACATTAGGGACATATGAGACATATGAAACATCTGGGAAGTCTGGGACGTGAAGGACATATGGGACATCTGGGACGTCTGAGACGTTAGGGGCATATGGGACATTTAGGACGTCCGGGACGTCTGGGACGTTAAGGACATATGGGACATCTGAGACGTCTGGGACGTTAGGGACATATGGGACATTTAGGACGTCTGGGACGTTAGGGACATATAGGACATCTAGGACGTCTGAGACGTCTGGGACGTTAGGGACATATGGGACATCTAGGACGTCTGGGACATTAGGGACATGTGGGACATTTAGGACGTCCGGGACGTCTGGAACGTTAAGGACATGTGGGACATCTGGGACGTCTGGGACGTTAGGGACATATGGGACATCTAGGACGTCTGGGACATTAAGGACATATGGGACATTTAGGACGTCCGGGACGTCTGGGACGTTAAGGACATATGGGACATTTGGGACGTCTGGGACGTTAGGGACATATAGGAAATTTAGGACGTCCGGGACGTCTGGGACGTTAAGGACATATGGGACATCTGGGACGTCTGGGACGTTAGGGACATATGGGACATTTAGGACGTGTGGGACATTAGGGACATATGGGACATATGGGCCATCTGGGACGTCTGGGACGTTAGGGACATATGACACATCTGGGACGTCTGGGACGTTAAGGACATATGGGACATCTAGGACGTCTGGGACGTCCGGGACGTTAAGGACATATGGGACATTTAAGACGCCTGGCACATTAGGGACATATGGGACATCTAATACGACTGGGACATTAGGGATATATAAGACCTTTGGGACATCTGGGACGTCTGGGACGTTAGGGACGTATGGGTCATCTGGGACGTCTGGTACGTTAAGGACATATGTAACATCTAGGACGTCTGGGACGTTAGGGACATATGGGACATCTGGGATGTCTGGGACTTTAGGGACATATTGGACATTTGGGACGTTAGGAACATATAGGACATCTAGGACGTCTGTGACGTTAGAAACATATGGGACATCTAGGACATCTCGGACGTCTGGGACGTTAGGGACATACGGGACAGCTGAGACGTCTGGGACGTTATGGACATATGGAACATTTAGGACGCCCGGGATATTAGGGACATATGGGACATATGGGACATCTGGGACGCCTGGGACATTAGGGACATGTCGGACATATAGGACATCTGGGACGTCTGGGACGTTAAGGACATATAGGACGTCTAGGACGCCTGGGACGTTAGGGACATATGGGACATCTAGGACGTCTGGAAGGTCAGGGACGTTAGGGACATACGGGACCGCTGGGACGTCTGGGACGTTATGCACATATGGCACATTTAGGACGGTTTGGACGTTAGGGACATATGGAACATCTAGGACGCCTGGGACATTAGGGACACATTGGACATATGGGACATCTGGGACGTCTGGGACGTTAAGGACATATGGGACATCTAGGACGTCTGGGACGTCTGGGACGTTAAGGACATATGGGACATTTAGGACGCCTCGGACATAAGGGACATATGGGACATATGGGAAATCTGGGACGCCTGGGACATTAGGGACATATGTGACATATGGGACATCTGGGACGCCTGGGACGTTAGGGACATATGGTACATCTGGGACGTCTGGGACGTTAAGGACATATGGGACATCTAGGACGTCTTGGACGTCTGGGAAGTTCAGGACATTTGGGACATTTAGGACGCCTGGGACATTAGGGATATATGGGACATATGGGACATCTGGGACGCCTGGGACATTAGGGACATATAGGACATATGGAACATCTGGGACGTCTGGGACGTTAGTTACATATGGGACATCTGGGACGTCTGGGACGTTAAGGACATATGGGACATCTGGGACGTCTGGGATGCTAGAGACATATGGGACATCTGGGACGTCTGGGACATTAAGGACATATGGGACATCTAGGACGTCTGGGACGTCTAGGACGTTAAAGACATGTGAGACATCAAGGGCGTCTGGGACGTCTGGGACGTTAAGGACATATGGGACATTTACTACGCCTGGGATATTAGGGACATATAGGACATCTGGGACGTCTGGGACGTTAGGGACATATGGGACATCTGGGACGTCTGGGACGTTAAGGACATATGGGACATCTAGGACATCTGGGACGTCTGGGACGTTAGGGACATGTGGAACATCTAGGACGCCTGGGACATTAAAAACATATGAAACATATGGGACATCTGGGACGTCTGGGACGTTAAGAACATTTGGGACATCTAGGACGTCTGGGACGTCTGGGACGTTAAGGACATATGGGACATTTAGGACGCCTGGGACATTAGGGACATTTGGAACATATGGGAAATCTGGGACGCTTGGGACATTAGGGACATATGGGACATATAGGACATCTGGGACGTCTGGGACTTTAGGGACATATGGGACATCTGGGACGTCTGGGACGTTAAGGATATAAGGGACATCTAGGACGTCTGGGACGTTAGGGACATATGGGATATCTGGGACGTCTGGGACGTTAGGGACATATAGGACATCTAGGACGTCTGGGACGTTAGGGACATATGGAGCATCTGGGACGTTAGGGACATATGGGACATCTGGGACGTCTGGGACGTTATTGAGATATAGGACATATGGTATATCTGGGACGTCTGGGACGTTAAGGGTATATGGGACATCTAGGACATCTGGTACGTTAGGGACATATGGGACATCTGGGACGCCTGGGACATTAAGGACATATGGGACATATGGGACATATGAGACGTCTGGGACGTTAGAGACATATGGGACATCTGAAACGTCTGGGACGTTAAGGACATATGGGACATCTAGGACGTCTGGGACGTCTGGGACGTTAAGGACATATGGGACATTTAGGGCGCCTGGGACATTAGGGACATATGGGACATATGGGACATATGGGACGTCTGGGACGTTAGAGACATATGGGACATCTGAAACGTCTGGGACGTTAAGGACATATGGGACATCTAGGACGTCTGGGACGTCTGGGACGTTAAGGACATATGGGACATTTAGGGCGCCTGGGACATTAGGGACATATGGGACATATGGGACATTTGGGACGTCTGGGACGTTAAGGACATATGGGACATTTAGGGCGCCTGGGACATTAGGGACATATGGGACATCTGGGACGGCTGGGACATTAGGGACATATGAGACATATGGGACATCTGGGACGTCTGGGACGTTAAGGAGATATGGGACATCTGGGACGTCTGAGACGTTAGGGACATATGGGACATCTGTCACGTCTGGGACGTTAGGGACATATAGGACATCTAGGACGTCTGAGACGTCTGGGACGTTAGGGACATATGGGACATCTAGGACGTCTGGGACGTTAGGGACATATGGTACATCTAGGACGTCTGAGACGTCTGGGACGTTAGGGACATATGGGACATCTAGGACGTCTGGGACATTAAGGACATATGGGACATTTTGGACGTCTGGGACATTTGGGACGTTAAGGACATATGGGACATCTGGGACGTCTGGGACGTTAGGGACATATGGGACATGTAGGATGTCTGGGACGTTAGGGACATATGGAATATCTAGGACGCCTGGGACATTAGGGACATATGGGACATATGGGACATCTGGGACGTCTGGGACGTTAGGGACATATGGGACATATAGGACATCTGGGACGTCTGGGACGTTAAGGATATATGGGACATTTAGGACGTCTGGGACGTCCGGGGCGTTAAAGAAATGTTTGACATTTAGGACGCCTGCCACATTAGGGACATATGGGACATATGGGACATCTAATACGCGTGGGACATTAGGGATATATAAGACCTTTGGGACATCTGGGACGTCCGTTACGTTAGGGACATATGGGTCATCTGGGACGTCTGGGACGTTAAGGACATATGGGACATCTGGGACGTCTGGGACTTTAGGGACATATGGGACATCTGGGACGTTAGGAATATATAGGACATTTAGGACGTCTGTGACGTTAGAGACATATGGGACATCTAGGACATCTCGGACGTCTGGGACGTTAGGGACATACGGGACAGCTGAGACGTCTGGGACGTTAGAGACATATGCGACATTTAGGACGTCCGGGACGTCTGGGACGTTAAGGACATATGGGACATTTAGGACGCCTAGGACGTTAGGGACATATGGGACATATGGGACATCTGAGACGCCTGGGACATTAGGGACATATGGAACATATGGGACATTTGAGACGTCTGGGACGTCTGGGACGTTAAGGGCATATGGGACATCTAGGGCGTCTGGGACGTCTGGGACGTTATGGACATATGTGACATTTAGGACGCCTGGGACATTAGGGACATATGGGACATATGCGACATCTGGGACGCCTGGGACATTAGGGACATGTGGGACATATGGGACATCTGGGACGTCTGGGACGTTAGGGACATATGGGACATCTAGGACGTCTGAGACGTCAGGGACGTTAGGTACATACGGGACAGCTGGGACCTCTAAAACGTTAGGGACATATGGGACATTTAGGACGTCTTGGACGTTAGGGACATATGGAACATCTAGGACGCCTGGGTCATTAGGGACACATGAGACATATGGGACATCTGGGACGTCTGGGACTTTAAGGACATATTGGACAACTAGGACGTCTGGGACGTTTGGGACGTTAAGGACATATGGGACATTTAGGACGCCTGGGACATTAGGGACATATGGGACATATGGGACATCTGGTACGCCTCGGACATTAGGGACATATGGGACATGTGGGTCATCTGGGACGTCTGGGACGTTAGGGACATATTGGACATCTGGGACGTCCGCGACGTTAATGACGTATGGGGCATCTAGGGCGTCTGGGACGTCTGGGACGTTAAGGACGCCTGGGACATTAGGGACATATGGGACATCTGGGACGTCTGGGACGTTAAGGACATATGGGACATCTGGGACGTCTGGGACGTTAAGGACATATGGGACATCTAGGACATCTGGGACGTCTGGGATGTTAGGGACATATGGAACATCTAGGACGCCTGGGACATTAGAAACATATGGGACATATGGGACATCTGAGACGTCTGGGACGTTAAGGACATATGGGACATTTAGGACGTCTGGGACGTTAGGAACATATGGGACATCTAGGACGTCTGGGACGTTAGGGACATATGGAGCATCTGGGACGTTAGGGACATATGGGACATCTGGGACGTCTGGGACGTTATTGAGATATAGGACATATGGTATATCTGGGACGTCTGGGACGTTAAGGGTATATGGGACATCTAGGACATCTGGTACGTTAGGGACATATGGGACATCTGGGACGCCTGGGACATTAAGGACATATGGGACATATGGGACATATGGGACGTCTGGGACGTTAGAGACATATGGGACATCTGAAACGTCTGGGACGTTAAGGACATATGGGACATCTAGGACGTCTGGGACGTCTGGGACGTTAAGGACATATGGGACATTTAGGGCGCCTGGGACATTAGGGACATATGGGACATATGGGACATATGGGACGTCTGGGACGTTAGAGACATATGGGACATCTGAAACGTCTGGGACGTTAAGGACATATGGGACATCTAGGACGTCTGGGACGTCTGGGACGTTAAGGACATATGGGACATTTAGGGCGCCTGGGACATTAGGGACATATGGGACATATGGGACATTTGGGACGTCTGGGACGTTAAGGACATATGGGACAATTAGGGCGCCTGGGACATTAGGGACATATGGGACATCTGGGACGGCTGGGACATTAGGGACATATGAGACATATGGGACATCTGGGACGTCTGGGACGTTAAGGAGATATGGGACATCTGGGACGTCTGAGACGTTAGGGACATATGGGACATCTGTCACGTCTGGGACGTTAGGGACATATAGGACATCTAGGACGTCTGAGACGTCTGGGACGTTAGGGACATATGGGACATCTAGGACGTCTGGGACGTTAGGGACATATGGTACATCTAGGACGTCTGAGACGTCTGGGACGTTAGGGACATATGGGACATCTAGGACGTCTGGGACATTAAGGACATATGGGACATTTTGGACGTCTGGGACATTTGGGACGTTAAGGACATATGGGACATCTGGGACGTCTGGGACGTTAGGGACATATGGGACATGTAGGATGTCTGGGACGTTAGGGACATATGGAATATCTAGGACGCCTGGGACATTAGGGACATATGGGACATATGGGACATCTGGGACGTCTGGGACGTTAGGGACATATGGGACATATAGGACATCTGGCACGTCTGGGACTTTAAGGATATATGGGACATTTAGGACGTCTGGGACGTCCGGGGCGTTAAAGAAATATTTGACATTTAGGACGCCTGCCACATTAGGGACATATGGGACATATGGGACATCTAATACGCGTGGGACATTAGGGATATATAAGACCTTTGGGACATCTGGGACGTCCGTTACGTTAGGGACATATGGGTCATCTGGGACGTCTGGGACGTTAAGGACATATGGGACATCTGGGACGTCTGGGACTTTAGGGACATATGGGACATCTGGGACGTTAGGAATATATAGGACATTTAGGACGTCTGTGACGTTAGAGACATATGGGACATCTAGGACAACTCGGACGTCTGGGACATTAGGGACATACGGGACAGCTGAGACGTCTGGGACGTTAGAGACATATGCGACATTTAGGACGTCCGGGACGTCTGGGACGTTAAGGACATATGGGACATTTAGGACGCCTAGGACGTTAGGGACATATGGGACATATGGGACATCTGAGACGCCTGGGACATTAGGGACATATGGAACATATGGGACATTTGAGACGTCTGGGACGTCTGGGACGTTAAGGGCATATGGGACATCTAGGGCGTCTGGGACGTCTGGGACGTTATGGACATATGTGACATTTAGGACGCCTGGGACATTAGGGACATATGGGACATATGCGACATCTGGGACGCCTGGGACATTAGGGACATGTGGGACATATGGGACATCTGGGACGTCTGGGACGTTAGGGACATATGGGACATCTAGGACGTCTGAGACGTCAGGGACGTTAGGTACGTACGGGACAGCTGGGACCTCTAAAACGTTAGGGACATATGGGACATTTAGGACGTCTTGGACGTTAGGGACATATGGAACATCTAGGACGCCTGGGTCATTAGGGACACATGAGACATATGGGACATCTGGGACGTCTGGGACTTTAAGGACATATTGGACAACTAGGACGTCTGGGACGTTTGGGACGTTAAGGACATATGGGACATTTAGGACGCCTGGGACATTAGGGACATATGGGACATATGGGACATCTGGTACGCCTCGGACATTAGGGACATATGGGACATGTGGGTCATCTGGGACGTCTGGGACGTTAGGGACATATTGGACATCTGGGACGTCCGCGACGTTAATGACGTATGGGGCATCTAGGGCGTCTGGGACGTCTGGGACGTTAAGGACGCCTGGGACATTAGGGACATATGGGACATCTGGGACGTCTGGGACGTTAAGGACATATGGGACATCTGGGACGTCTGGGACGTTAAGGACATATGGGACATCTAGGACATCTGGGACGTCTGGGATGTTAGGGACATATGGAACATCTAGGACGCCTGGGACATTAGAAACATATGGGACATATGGGACATCTGAGACGTCTGGGACGTTAAGGACATATGGGACATTTAGGACGTCTGGGACGTTAGGAACATATGGGACATCTGGGACGTCCGGGACGTTAATGACATATGGAACATCTAGGGCGTCTGGGACGTCTGGGAAGTTAAGGACATATGGGACATTTAGGACGCCTGGGACATATGGGACATATGGGACATCTGGGACTCCTGGGACATTAGGGACACATGAGACATATGGCACATCTGGGACGTCTGGGACGTTAAGGACATATGGGACATCTGGGACGTCTGGGACGTTAGGGACATATAGGACATCCAGGACGTCTAAAACGTTTGGGACGTTAGGGACATATGGGACATCTGGGACGTTAGAAATATATAGGACATCTAGGACGTCTGGGACGTTAGAGACATATGCGACATTTAAGACGTCCGGGACGTCAGGGACGTTAAGGACAGTTGGGACATTTAGGACGCCTAGGACGTTAGGGAGATATGGGACATATGGGACATCTGAGATGCCTGGGTCATTAGGGACATATGGAACATATGGGACATTTGGGACGTCTGGGACGTCTGGGACGGTAAGGGTATATGGGACATCTAGGGCGTCTGGGACGTATGGGACGTTATGGACATATGGGACATTTAGGACGCCTGGGACATTAGGGACATATGGAAAAAATGCGACATCTGGGACGCCTGGGACATTAGGGACATGTGGGACGGCAGGGACGTTAAGGACATACGGGACAGCTGGGACGTCTGGGACGTTAGGGACATATGGGACATTTAGGACGTCTTGGACGTTAGGGACATATGGAACATCTAGGACGCCTGGGTCATTAGGGACACATGGGACATATGGGACATCTGGGACGTCTGGGACTTTAAGGTCATATGGGACATCTAGGACGTCTGGTACGTCTGGGACGTTAAGGACATATGGGACATCTGGGACGTCTGGGACGTTAAGGACATATGGGACATCTAGGACATCTGGAACGTCTGGGACGTTAGGGACATATGGAACATTTAGGACGCCTGGGACATTAGAAACATATGGGACATATGGGACATTTGGGACGTCTGGAACGTTAAGGACATTTGGAACATCTAGGACGTCTGGGAAGTCTGGAACGTTAAGGACATATTCGACATTTAGGACGCCTGGGACATTAGGGACATTTGGAACATATGAGACATTTGGGCCGCCTGGGACATTAAGGACATATGGGACATATTGAACATCTGGGACGTCCGGGACGTTACGGACATATGGGACATCTGGGACGCCTGGGACGTTAAGGACATATGGGACATTTAGGAGGCCTGGGACATTAGGGACATATGGGATATCTGGGACGTCTGGGACGTTAAGGACATATGGGACATTTAGGACGCCCTGGACATTAAGGACATATGGGACATATAGGACATCTGGGACATATGGGACATATGGGAGGTTTGGGGCGCCTGGGACATTAGAGACATATGAGACATATGGGAGATATAATACGCCTGGGACATTAGGGATATATAAGACCTTTGGGACATCTGGGACGTCTGGGACGTTAGGGACATATGGGTCATCTGGGACGTCTGGGACGTTAAGGACATATGGGACATCTAGGACGTCTGAGACGTTAGGGACATATGGGACATCTGGGGCGTCTGGGACTTTAGGGACATATGGGACATCTGGGACGTTAGAAATATATAGGACATCTAGGACGTCTGTGACGTTAGAGACATATGGGACATCTAGAACATCTCGGACGTCTGGGACGTTAGGGACATACGAGACAGCTGAGACGTCTGGGACGTTAGAGACATATGCCACATTTAGGACGTCCGGGAAGTCAGGGACGTTAAGGACATATGGAACATTTAGGACGCCTAGGACATTAGGGACATATGGGACATATGGGACATCTGAGACGCCTGGGACATTAGGGACATATGGAACATATGGGACATTTGGGACGTCTGGGACGTCTGGGACGTTAAGGGCATATGGGACATCTAGGGCGTCTGGGACGTCTGGGACGTTATAGACATATGGGACATTTAGGACGCCTGGGACATTAGGGACATATGCGACATCTGGGACGCCTGGAACATTAGGGACATGTGAGACATATGGGACGTTAGGGACATATGGGACATCTAGGACGTCTGGGACGTCAGGGACGTTAGGGACATACGGGACAGCTGGGACATCTGGGACGTTAGGGACATATGGGACATTTAGGACGTCTTGGACGTTACGGACATATGGAACATCTAGGACGCCTGGGTCATTAGGGACACATGGCACATATGGGACGTCTGAGACGTCTGGGACTTTAAGGACATATGGGACATCTAGGACGTCTGGGACGTCTGGGACGTTAAGGACATATGGGACATTTAGGACGCCTGGGACGTTAGGGACATATAAGACATCTAGGACGTCTGGGACTTTAGGGACATATAAAACATCTGGGACGTTAGGGACATATGGAACATCTGGGACGTCTGGGACGTTAGGGAGGTATAGGACATATGGGATATACTGGGACGCCTGGGACGTTAAGGATATATGGGACATCTAGGACGTCTGGGACATTAGGGACACATGGGACATCTGGGACGTCTGGGACGTTAGGGACATATGGTACATCTGGGACGTCTGGGACGTTAAGGACGTATGGGACATCTAGGACGTCTGGGACGTCTGGGACGTTAAAGACATATGGGACATTTAGGACGCCTGGGACATTAGGGACATATGGGACATATGGGACATCTGGGACGCCTGGGACATTAATGACATATGGGACATATGGGACATATGGGACATCTGGGACGTCTGGGACGTTAGTTACATATGAGACATCTGGGACGTCTGGGACGTTAAGGACATATGGGACATCTGGGACGTCTGGGATGCTAGGGACATATGGGACATCTGGGACGTCTGGGACGTTAAGGACGTATGGGACATCTAGGACGTCTGGGACGTCTGGGACGTTAAGGACATATGGGACATTTAGGGCGTCTGGGACGTCTGGGACGTTAAGGACATATAGGACATTTACTACGCCTGGGATATTAGGGACATATGGGACATCTGGGACGTCTGGGACGTTAGGTACATATGGGACATCTGGGACGTCTGTGACGTTAAGGACATATGAGACATCTAGGACATCTGGGACGTCTGGGACGTTAGGGACATATGGAACATCTAGGACGCCTGGGACATTAGAAACATATGAAACATATGGGACATCTGGGACGTCTGGGAAGTTAAGGACATTTGGGACATCTAGGACGTCTGGGACGTCTGGGACGTTAAGGAGATATGGGACATTTAGGACGATCTGGACATTAGGGACATATGGGACATATGGGATATCTGGGACGTCTGGGACGTTAAGGATATATGGGACATCTAGGACGTCTGGGACGTCTGGGACGTTAAGGATATCTGGGACATTTAGGACGCCCTGGACATTAGGGACATATGGGATGTCTGGGACGCCTGGGACATTAGGGATATATGGGACACATAGGACATCTGGGACGTCTGCGACGTTATTGACATATGGGACATCTGGGACGTCTGGGACGTTAGGATGTAAGGGACACCTAGGACGTCTGGGACGTTAGGGACATATGGGAGATCTGGGACGTCTGGGACGTTAGGGACATATGGAACATCTGGGACGTTAGGGACATATGGGACATCTGGGACGTCTGGGACGTTAGGGAGATATAGGCTATATGGGATATCTGGGACGTCTGGGACGTTAAGGATATATGGGACATCTAGGACGTCTGGGACGTCTGGGACGTTAAGAACATATGGGACATTTAGGACGCCTGGGACATTAGGAACATATGGGACATATGGGACATCTGGGACGCCTGGGACATTAGGGACATATGGGACATATGGGACATCTGGGACGCCTAGGACATTAGGGACATATGGGACATCTGGGACGTCCGGGACGTTAATGACATATGGGATATCTAGGGCGTCTGGGACGTCTGGGACGTTAGGAACATATGGGACATTTAGGACCCCTGTAACATTAGGGACATATGGGACATTTGGAACGTCTGGGACGTTAAGGACATATGGGACATATGGGACGTCTGGGACGTTAAGGACATATGGGACATATAGGACATCTGGGACGTCTGGGACCTTAGGGACATATGGAACGTCTAGGACGCCTGGGACATTAGAAACATATGGGACATATGGGACATCTGGGACGTCTGGCACGTTAAGGACATTTGGGACATCTAAGACGTCTGGGACGTCTGGAACGTTAAGGACATATGGGACATTTAGGACGCCTGAGACATTAGGGACATTTGGGACATATGGGACATCTGGGACGCCTGGGACATTAGGGACGTATGGGACACATTGAACATCTGGGACGTCTGGGACGTTAAGGAGATATGGGACATCTAGGACGTCTGGGACGTCTGGGACGTTAAGGACATATGGGACATTTAGGACGCCTTAGACATTAGAGACATATGGGACATATGGGACATCTGGGACGCCTGGGACATTAGGGACATATGGGACATATGGGACATCTGGGACGTCTGGGACGTTAGTTACATATGGGACATCTGGGACGTTTGGGACGTTAAGGACATATGGGACATCTGGGACGTCTGGGATGCCTGGGACATATGGGACATCTGGGACGTCTGGGACGTTAAGAACATATGGGACATCTAGGACGTCTGGGACGTCTGGGACGTTAAGGACATATAAGACATCTAGGGCGTCTGGGACGTCTGGGACGTTAAGGACATATGGCACATTTACTACGCCTGGGATATTAGGGACATATGGGACATCTGGGACGTCTGGGACGTTAGGGACATATGGGACATCTGGGACGTCTGGGACGTTAAGGACATATGGGACATCTAGGACATCTGGGACGTCTGGGACGATAGGGACATATGGAACATCTAGGACGCCTGGGACATTAGAAACATATGAAACATATGGCACATCTGGGACGTCTGGGACGTTAAGGACATTTGGGACATCTAGGACGTCTGGGACGTCTGGGACGTTAAGGAGATATGGGACATTTAGGACGCCCTGGACATTAGGGACATATGGGACATATGGGATATCTGGGACGTCTGGGACGTTAAGGACATATGGGACATCTAGGACGTCTGGGACGTCTGGGACGTTAAGGACTTATGGGACATTTAGGACGCCCTGGACATTAGGGACATATGGGACATATGGGAGGTCTGGGACGCCTGGGACATTAGGGACATATGGGACATATAGGACATCTGGGACGTTTGGGACGTTATTGACATATGGGACATCTGGGACGTCTGGGACGTTAAGGATATAAGGGACATCTAGGACGTCTGGGACGTTAGGGACATATGGGAGATCTGGGACGTCTGGGACGTTAGGGGCATATAAGACATCTAGGACGTCTGGGGCATTAGGGACATATGGGACATCTGGGACGCCTGGGACATTAGGGACATATGGGACATATGGGACATCTGGGACGCCTGGAACATTAGGGACGTATGGGACACATTGAACATCTGGGACGTCTGGGACGTTAGGGACATATGGGACATCTGGGACGTCCGGGACGTTAATGACATATGGGACATCTAGGGCGTCTAGGACGTCTGGGACGTTAAGGACATATGGGACATTTAGGACGCCTGGAACATTAGGGACATATGGGACATTTGGGACGTCTGGGACGTTAAGGACATATGGGACATATAGGACATCTGGGACGTCTGGGACCTTAGGGACATATGGAACATCTAGGACGCCTGGGACATTAGAAACATATGGGACATATGGGACATCTGGGACGTCTGGGACGTTAAGGACATTTGGGACACCTAAGACGTCTGGGACGTCTGGAACGTTAAGGACATATGGGACATTTAGGACGCCTGGGACATTAGGGACATTTGGGACATATGGGACATCTGGGACGCCTGGGACATTAGGGACGTATGGGACACATTGAACATCTGGGACGTCTGGGACGTTACGGACATATGGGACATCTGGGACGCCTGGGACGTCAAGTACATATGGGACACATAGGAGGCCTGGGACATTAGGGACATATGGGACATATGGGATATCTGGGACGTCTGGGACGTTTAGGACATATGGGACATCTAGGACGTCTGTGACGTCTGGGACGTTAAGGACATATTGGACATTTAGGACGCCATGAACGTTAGGGACATATGGGACATATGGGAGGTCTGGGACGCCTAGGACATTAGGGACATATGGGACATATAGGACATCTGGGACGTCTGGGACGTTATTGACATATGGGACATTTGGGACGTCTGGGACGTTAAGCATATAAGGGACATCTAGGACGTCTGGGACGTTAGGGACATATGGGACATATGGGAGGTCTGGGACGCCTGGGACATTAGGGACATATGGGACACATAGGACATTTGGGACGTCTGGGACGTTATTGGCATATGGGACATTTGGGACGTCTGGGACGTTAAGCATATAAGGGACATTTAGGACGCCCTAAACGTTAGGGACATATGGGACATATGGGAGGTCTGGGACGCCTGGTACATTAGGGACATGTGGGACATATAGGACGTCTGGGACGTCTGGGACGTTATTGGCATATGGGACATCTGGGACGTCTGGGACGTTAAGCATATAAGGGACATCTAGGACGTCTGGGACGTTTGGAACATATGGGAGATCTGAAACGTCTGAGACGTTAGGGACATATAAGACATCTAGGACGGCTGGGACTTTAGGGACATATGGAACATCTGGGACGTAAGGGACATATGGGACATCTGGGACGTCTGTGACGTTAAGGACATATGAGACATCTAGGACATCTGGGACGTCTGGGACGTTAGGGACATATGGAACATCTAGGACGCCTGGGACGTCTGGGAAGTTAAGGACATTTGGGACATCTAGGACGTCTGGGACGTCTGGGACATTAAGGAGATATGGGACATTTAGGACGATCTGGACATTAGGGACATATGGGACATATGGGATATCTGGGACGTCTGGGACGTTAAGGATATATGGGACATCTAGGACGTCTGGGACGTCTGGGACGTTAAGGATATCTGGGACATTTAGGACGCCCTGGACATTAGGGACATATGGGATGTCTGGGACGCCTGGGACATTAGGGATATATGGGACACATAGGACATCTGGGACGTCTGCGACGTTATTGACATATGGGACATCTGGGACGTCTGGGACGTTAGGATGTAAGGGACACCTAGGACGTCTGGGACGTTAGGGACATATGGGAGATCTGGGACGTCTGGGACGTTAGGGACATATGGAACATCTGGGACGTTAGGGACATATGGGACATCTGGGACGTCTGGGACGTTAGGGAGATATAGGCTATATGGGATATCTGGGACGTCTGGGACGTTAAGGATATATGGGACATCTAGGACGTCTGGGACGTCTGGGACGTTAAGGACATATGGGACATTTAGGACGCCTGGGACATTAGGAACATATGGGACATATGGGACATCTGGGACGCCTGGGACATTAGGGACATATGGGACATATGGAACATCTGGGACGCCTGGGACATTAGGGACATATGGGACATCTGGGACGTCCGGGACGTTAATGACATATGGGACATCTGGGACGTCTGGGACGTTAAGGACATATGGGACATATAGGACATCTGGGACGTCTGGGACCTTAGGGACATATGGAACGTCTAGGACGCCTGGGACATTAAAAACATATGGGACATATGGGACATCTGGGACGTCTGGCACGTTAAGGACATTTGGGACATCTAAGACGTCTGGGACGTCTGGAACGTTAAGGACATATGGGACATCTAGGGCGTCTGGGACGTCTGGGACGTTAGGAACATATGGGACATTTAGGACGCCTGTAACATTAGGGACATATGGGACATTTGGGACGTCTGGGACGTTAAGGACATATAGGACATCTGGGACGTCTGGGACCTTAGGGACATATGGAACGTCTAGGACGCCTGGGACATTAAAAACATATGGGACATATGGGACATCTGGGACGTCTGGCACGTTAAGGACATTTGGGACATCTAAGACGTCTGGGACGTCTGGAACGTTAAGGACATATGGGACATTTAGGACGCCTGGGACATTAGGGACATTTGGGACATATGGGACATCTGGGACGCCTGGGACATTAGGGACGTATGGTACACATTGAACATCTGGGACGTCTGGGACGTTATGGACATATCGGACATCTGGGACGCCTGGGACGTTAAGGACATATGGGACATTTAGGAGGCCTGGGACATTAGGGACATATGGGACATATCTGATATCTGGGACGTCTGGGACGTTTAGGACATATGGCACATCTAGGACGTCTGAGACGTCTGGGACGTTAAGGACATATTGGACATTTAGGACGCCCTGGACGTTAGGGACATATGGGACATATGGAAGGTCTGGGACGCCTGGGACATTAGGGACATATGGGACATATAGGAAATCTGGGACGTCTGGGACCTTATTGGCATATGGGACATCTGGGACGTCTGGGACGTTAAGCATATAAGGGACATCTAGGACGTCTGGGACGTTAGGGACATATGGGAGATTTGAGACGTCTGGGACGTTAGGGACATATAAGACATCTAGGACGGCTGGGACTTTAGGGACATATGGAACATCTGGGACGTAAGGGACATATGGGACATCTGGGACGTCTGGGACGTTAGGGAGGTATAGGACATATGGGATATACTGGGACGTCTGGGACGTTAAGGATATATAGGACATCTAGGACGTCTGGGACGTCTGGGACGTTAAGGACATATGGTACATCTGGGATGTCTGGGACGTTAAGGACATATGGGACATCTAGGACGTCTGGGACATTAGGGACATATGGGACATATGGGACATCTGGGACGCCTGGGACATTAGGGATATATGGGACATATGGGACATCTGGGACGTCTGGGACGTTAGGGACATATGGTACATCTGAGACGTCTGGGACGTTAAGGAGATATGGGACATCTAGGACGTCTGGGACGTCTGGGACGTTAAGGACATATGGGACATTTAGGACGCCTGAGACATTAGAGACATATGGGACATATGGGACATCTGGGACGCCTGGGACATTAGGGACATATGGGACATATGGGACATCTGGGACGTCTGGGACGTTAGTTACATATGGGACATCTGGGACGTCTGGGATGCCTGGGACATATGGGACATCTGGGACGTCTGGGACGTTAAGAACATATGGGACATCTAGGACGTCTGGGACGTCTGGGACGTTAAGGACATATAAGACATCTAGGGCGTCTGGGACGTCTGGGACGTTAAGGACATATGGGACATTTACTACCCCTGGGATATTAGGGACATATGGGACATCTGGGACGTCTGGGACGTTAGGGACATATGGGACATCTGGGACGTCTTTGGACGTTAAGGACATATGGGACATCTAGGACATCTGGGACGTCTGGGACGTTAGGGACATATGGAACATCTAGGACGCCTGGGACATTAGAAACATATGAAACATATGGGACATCTGGGACGTCTGGGACGTTAAGGACATTTGGGACATCTAGGACGTCTGGGACGTCTGGGACGTTAAGGAGATATGGGACATCTAGGACGTCTGGGACGTTAAGGAGATATGGGACATTTAGGACGCCCTGGACATTAGGGACATATGGGACATATGGGAGGTCTGGGACGCCTGGGACATTAGGGACATATGGGACATATAGGACATCTGCGACGTCTGGGACGTTATTGACATATGGGACATCTGGGACGTCTGGGACGTTAAGGATATATGGGACATCTAGGACGTCTGGGACGTTAGGGACATATGGGAGATCTGGGACGTCTGGGACGTTAGGGGCATATAAGACATCTAGGACGTCTGGGACATTAGGGACATATTGGACATATGGGACATCTGGGACGCCTGGGACATTAGAGACATATGGGACATATGGGACATCTGGGACGCCTGGGACATTAGGGACGTATGGGACACATTGAACATCTGGGACGTCTGGGACGTTAGTTACATATGGGACATCTGGGACGTCTGGGATGCCTGGGACATATGGGACATCTGGGACGTCTGGGACGTTAAGAACATATGGGACATCTAGGACGTCTGGGACGTCTGGGACGTTAAGGACATATAAGACATCTAGGGCGTCTGGGACGTCTGGGACCTTAGGGAAATATGGAACATCTAGGACGCCTGGGACATTAGAAACATATGGGACATATGGGACATCTGGGACGTCTGGGACGTTAAGGACATTTGGGACACCTAAGACGTCTGGGACGTCTGGAACGTTAAGGACATATGGGACATTTAGGGCGCCTGGGACATTAGGGACATTTGGGACATATGGGACATCTGGGACGTCTGGGACGTTAGTTACATATGGGACATCTAGGACGTCTGGAACGTTAAGAACATATGGGACATTTAGGACGCCTGAGACATTAGAGACATATGGGACATATGGGACATCTGGGACGCCTGGGACATTAGGGACATATGGAACATATGGGACATCTGGGACGCCTGGGACATTAGGGACATATGGGACATATGGGACATCTGGGACGTCTGGGACGTTAGGGACATATGGTACATCTGGGACGTCTGGGACGTTATGGACATATGGGACATCTAGGACGTCTGGAACGTCTGGGACGTTAAGGACATATGGGACATTTAGGACGCCTGAGACATTAGAGACATATGGGACATATGGGACATCTGGGACGCCTGGGACATTAGGGACATATGGGACATATGGGACATCTGGGACGTCTGGGATGCTAGGGACATATGGGACATCTGGGACGTCTGGGACGTTAAGAACATATGGGACATCTAGGACGTCTGGGACGTCTGGGACGTTAAATACATATGGGACATCTAGGGCGTCTGGGACGTCTGGGACGTTTAGGACATATGGGACATTTACTACGCCTGGGATATTAGGGACATATGAGACATCTGGGACGTCTGGGACGTTAGGGACATATGGGACATCTGGGACGTCTGGGACGTTAAGGACATATGGGACATCTAGGACATCTGGGACGTCTGGGACGTTAGGGACATATGGAACATCTAGGACGCCTGGGTCATTAGAAACATATGAAACATATGGGACACCTGGGACGTCTGGGACGTTAAGGACATTTGGGACATCTAGGACGTCTGGGACGTCTGGGACGTTAAGGACATATGGGACATCTAGGACGTCTGGGACGTTAAGGAGATATGGGACATTTAGGACGCCCTGGACATTAGGGACATATGGGACATATGGGAGGTCTGGGACGCCTGGGACATTAGGGACATATGGGACATATAGGACATCTGCGACGTCTGGGACGTTATTGACATATGGGACATCTGGGACGTCTGGGACGTTAAGGATATATGGGACATCTAGGACGTCTGGGACGTTAGGGACATATGGGAGATCTGGGACGTCTGGGACGTTAGGGGCATATAAGACATCTAGGACGTCTGGGACATTAGGGACATATTGGACATATGGGACATCTGGGACGCCTGGGACATTAGAGACATATGGGACATATGGGACATCTGGGACGCCTGGGACATTAGGGACGTATGGGACACATTGAACATCTGGGACGTCTGGGACGTTAGTTACATATGGGACATCTGGGACGTCTGGGATGCCTGGGACATATGGGACATCTGGTACGTCTGGGACGTTAAGAACATATGGGACATCTAGGACGTCTGGGACGTCTGGGACGTTAAGGACATATAAGACATCTAGGGCGTCTGGGACGTCTGGGACGTTAAGGACATATGGGACATTTACTACCCCTGGGATATTAGGGACATATGGGACATCTGGGACGTCTGGGACGTTAGGGACATATGGGACATCTGGGACGTCTTTGGACGTTAAGGACATATGGGACATCTAGGACATCTGGGACGTCTGGGACGTTAGGGACATATGGAACATCTAGGACGCCTGGGACATTAGAAACATATGAAACATATGGGACATCTGGGACGTCTGGGACGTTAAGGACATTTGGGACATCTAGGACGTCTGGGACGTCTGGGACGTTAAGGAGATATGGGACATTTAGGACGCCCTGGACATTAGGGACATATGGGACATATGGGATATCTGGGACGTCTGGGACGTTAAGGACATATGGGACATCTAGGACGTCTGGGACGTCTGGGACGTTAAGGACTTATGGGACATTTAGGACGCCCTGGACATTAGGGACATATGGGACATATAGGAGGTCTGGGACGCCTGGGACATTAGGGACATATGGGACATATAGGACATCTGGGACGTCTGGGACGTTATTGACATATGGGACATCTGGGACGTCTGGGACGTTAAGGATATAAGGGACATCTAGGACGTCTGGGACGTTAGGGACATATGAGAGATCTGGGACGTCTGGGACGTTAGGGGCATATAAGACATCTAGGACGTCTGGGACATTAGGGACATATGGGACATATGGGACATCTGGGACGCCTGGGACATTAGGGACATATGGGACATATGGGACATCTGGGACGCCTGGAACATTAGGGACGTATGGGACACATTGAACATCTGGGACGTCTGGGACGTTAGGGACATATGGGACATCTGGGACGTCCGGGACGTTAATGACATATGGGACATCTAGGGCGTCTAGGACGTCTGGGACGTTAAGGACATATGGGACATTTAGGACGCCTGGAACATTAGGGACATATGGGACATTTGGGACGTCTGGGACGTTAAGGACATATGGGACATCTGGGACGTTAAGGACATATGGGACATATAGGACATCTGGGACGTCTGGGACCTTAGGGACATATGGAACATCTAGGACGCCTGGGACATTAGAAACATATGGGACATATGGGACATCTGGGACGTCTGGGACGTTAAGGACATTTGGGACACCTAAGACGTCTGGGACGTCTGGAACGTTAAGGACATATGGGACATTTAGGGCGCCTGGGACATTAGGGACATTTGGGACATATGGGACATCTGGGACGCCTGGGACATTAGGGACGTATGGGACACATTAAACATCTGGGACGTCTGGGACGTTACGGACATATGGGACATCTGGGACGCCTGGGACGTTGACATATGGGACATTTAGGAGGCCTGGGACATTAGGGACATATGGGACATATGGGATATCTGGGACGTCTGGGACGTTTAGGACATATGGGACATCTAGGACGTCTGGGACGTCTGGGACGTTAAGGACATATTGGACATTTAGGACGCCATGAACGTTAGGGACATATGGGACATATGGGACATCTGGGACGTCTGGGACGTTATTGGCATATGGGACATTTGGGACGTCTGGGACGTTATTGGCATATGGGACATTTGGGACGTCTGGGACGTTAAGCATATAAGAGACATTTAGGACGCCCTAAACGTTAGGGACATATGGGACATATGGGAGGTCTGGGACGCCTGGTACATTAGGGACATATGGGACATATAGGACGTCTGGGACGTCTGGGACGTTATTGGCATATGGGACATCTGGGACGTCTGGGACGTTAAGCATATAAGGGACATCTAGGACGTCTGGGACGTTTGGGACATATGGGAGATCTGAAACGTCTGAGACGTTAGGGACATATAAGACATCTAGGACGGCTGGGACTTTAGGGACATATGGAACATCTGGGACGTAAGGGACATATGGGACATCTGGGACGTCTGGGACGTTAGGGAGGTATAGGACATATGGGATATACTGGGACGTCTGGGACGTTAAGGATATATAGGACATCTAGGACGTCTGGGACGTCTGGGACGTTAAGGACATATGGTACATCTGGGACGTCTGGGACGTTAAGGACATATGGGACATCTAGGACGTCTGGGACATTAGGGACATATGGGACATATGGGACATCTGGGACGCCGGGACATTAGGGACATATGGGACATATGGGACATCTGGGACGTCTGGGACGTTAGGGACATATGGTACATCTGGGACGTCTGGGACGTTATGGACATATGGGACATCTAGGACGTCTGGAACGTCTGGGACGTTAAGGACATATGGGACATTTAGGACGCCTGAGACATTAGAGACATATGGGACATATGGGACATCTGGGACGCCTGGGACATTAGGGACATATGGGACATATGGGACATCTGGGACGTCTGGGACGTTAGTTACATATGGGACATCTAGGACGTCTGGAACGTTAAGAACATATGGGACATTTAGGACGCCTGAGACATTAGAGACATATGGGACATATGGGACATCTGGGACGCCTGGGACATTAGGGACATATGGGACATATGGGACATCTGGGACGCCTGGGACATTAGGGACATATGGGACATATGGGACATCTGGGACGTCTGGGACGTTAGGGACATATGGTACATCTGGGACGTCTGGGACGTTATGGACATATGGGACATCTAGGACGTCTGGAACGTCTGGGACGTTAAGGACATATGGGACATTTAGGACGCCTGAGACATTAGAGACATATGGGACATATGGGACATCTGGGACGCCTGGGACATTAGGGACATATGGGACATATGGGACATCTGGGACGTCTGGGATGCTAGGGACATATGGGACATCTGGGACGTCTGGGACGTTAAGAACATATGGGACATCTAGGACGTCTGGGACGTCTGGGACGTTAAATACATATGGGACATCTAGGGCGTCTGGGACGTCTGGGACGTTTAGGACATATGGGACATTTACTACGCCTGGGATATTAGGGACATATGAGACATCTGGGACGTCTGGGACGTTAGGGACATATGGGACATCTGGGACGTCTGGGACGTTAAGGACATATGGGACATCTAGGACATCTGGGACGTCTGGGACGTTAGGGACATATGGAACATCTAGGACGCCTGGGTCATTAGAAACATATGAAACATATGGGACACCTGGGACGTCTGGGACGTTAAAGACATTTGGGACATCTAGGACGTCTGGGACGTCTGGGACGTTAAGGACATATGGGACATCTAGGACGTCTGGGACGTTAAGGAGATATGGGACATTTAGGACGCCCTGGACATTAGGGACATATGGGACATATGGGAGGTCTGGGACGCCTGGGACATTAGGGACATATGGGACATATAGGACATCTGCGACGTCTGGGACGTTATTGACATATGGGACATCTGGGACGTCTGGGACGTTAAGGATATATGGGACATCTAGGACGTCTGGGACGTTAGGGACATATGGGAGATCTGGGACGTCTGGGACGTTAGGGGCATATAAGACATCTAGGACGTCTGGGACATTAGGGACATATTGGACATATGGGACATCTGGGACGCCTGGGACATTAGAGACATATGGGACATATGGGACATCTGGGACGCCTGGGACATTAGGGACGTATGGGACACATTGAACATCTGGGACGTCTGGGACGTTAGGGACATATGGGACATCTGGGACGTCCGGGACGTTAATGACATATGGGACATCTAGGGCGTCTGGGACGTCTGGGACGTTAAGGACATATGGGACATTTAGGACGCCTGGAACATTAGGGACATATGGGACATTTGGGACGTCTGGGACGTTAAGGACATATGGGACATCTGGGACGTCTGGGACGTTAAGGACATATGGGACATATAGGACATCTGGGACGTCTGGGACCTTAGGGACATATGGAACATCTAGGACGCCTGGGACATTAGAAACATATGGGACATATGGGACATCTGGGACGTCTGGGACGTTAAGGACATTTGGGACATCTAAGACGTCTGGGACGTCTGGAACGTTAAGGACATATGGGACATTTAGGACGCCTGGGACATTAGGGACATTTGGGACATATGGGACATCTGGGACGCCTGGGACATTAGGGACGTATGGGACACATTGAACATCTGGGACGTCTGGGACGTTACGGACATATGGGACATCTGGGACGCCTGGGACGTTAAGGACATTGGGACATTTAGGAAGCCTGGGACATTAGGGACATATGGGACATATGGGATATCTGGGACGTCTGGGACGTTTAGGACATATGAGGCATCTAGGACGTCTGGGACGTCTGGGACGTTAAGGACATATTGGACATTTAGGACGCCCTGGACGTTAGGGACATATGGGACATATGGGAGGTCTGGGACGCCTGGGACATTAGGGACATATGGGACATATAGGACATCTGGGACGTCTGGGACGTTATTGGCATATGGGACATTTGGGACGTTAAGCATATAAGGGACATCTAGGACGTCTGGGACGTTAGGGACATATGGGAGATCTAAGACGTCTGGGACGTTAGGGACATATAGGACATCTAGGACGGCTGGGACTTTAGGGACATATGGAACATCTGGGACGTAAGGGACATATGGGACATCTGGGACGTCTGGGACGTTAGGCAGGTATAGGACATATGGGATATACTGGGACGTCTGGGACGTTAAGGATATATAGGACATCTAGGACGTCTGGGACGTCTGGAACGTTAAGGACATATGGTACATCTGGGACGTCTGGGACGTTAAGGACATATGGGACATCTAGGACGTCTGGGACATTAGGGACATATGGGACATATGGGACATCTGAGACGCCTGGGACATTAGGGACATATGGGACATATGGGACATCTGGGACGTCTGGGACGTTAGGGACATATGGTACATCTGGGACGTCTGGGACGTTAAGGACATATGGGACATCTAGGACGTCTGGGACGTCTGGGACGTTAAGGACATATGGGACATCTGGGACGTCTGGGACGTTAGTTACATATGGTACATCTGTGACGTCTGGGACGTTAAGGACATATGGGACATCTGGGACGTCTGGGATGCTAGGGACATATGGAACATCTTGGACGTCTGGGACGTTAAGAACATATGGGACATCTAGGACGTCTGGGACGTCTGGGACGTTAAGGACATATGGGACATTTAAGACGCCTGGGACATTAGGGACATATGGGACATATGGGACATCTGGGACGTTTCGGACATTAGGGACATATGGGACATATGGGACATCTGGGACGTCTGGGACGTTAGGCACATATGGGACATCTGGGACGTCTGGGACGTTAAGAACATATGGGACATTTAGGACGCCTGGGACATTAAAGACATATGGGACATCTGGGACATTAGGGACGTTAAGGACGTATGGGACATCTGGGACGTCTGGGACGTTAAGGACATATGGGACATCTAGGACATCTGGGACGTCTGGGACGTTAGGAACTAATGGAACATTTAGGACGCCTGGGACATTAGAAACATATGGGACATATGGGACATCTGGGACGTCTGGAACGTTAAGGACATTTGGGACATCTAGGACGTCTGGGACGTCTGGAACGTTAAGGACATATTCGACATTTAGGACGCTTGGGACATTAGGGACATTTGGGACATATGGGACATCTGGGACACCTGGGACATTAGGGACATATGGGACATATTGAACATCTGGGACGTCTGGGACGTTACGGATATATGGGACATCTGGGACGCCTGGGACGTTAGGGATATATGGGACATTTAGGACTTCTGGGACGTCTGGGACGTTAAGGACATATGGGACATTTAAGACGCCCTGGACATTAGGGACATATGGGACATATGGGAGGTCTGGGACGCCTGGGACATTAGGGACATATGGGACATATAGGACATCTGGGACGTCTGGGACGTTATTGACATATGGGACATCTGGGACGTCTGGGACGTTAAGGATATAAGGTACACCTAGGACGTCTGGTACGTTAGGGACATATGGTACATCTGGGACGTCTGGGACGTTAAGGACATATGGGATATCTAGGACGTCTGGGACGTCTGGGACGTTAAGGACATATGGGACATTTAGGACGCCTGAGACATTAGAGACATATGGGACATATGGGACATCTGGGACGAATGGGACATTAGGGACATATGGGACATATGGGACATCTGGGACGTCTGGGACGTTAGTTACATATGGGACATCTGGGACCTCTGGGACGTTAAGGACATATGGGACATCTGGGACGTTTGGGATGCTAGGGACATATGGGACATCTGGGACGTCTGGGACGTTAAGAACATATGGAACATCTAGGACGTCTGGGACGTCTAGGACGTTAAGGACATATGGGACATCTAGGGCGTCTGGGACGTCTGGGACGTTAAGGACATATGGGACATTTACTACGCCTGGGATATTAGAGACATATGGGACATCTGGGACGTCTGGGACGTTAGGGACATATGGGACATCTGGGACGTCTGGGACGTTAAGGACATATGGGACATCTAGGACATCTGGGACGTATGGGACGTTAGGGACATATAGAACATCTAGGACGCCTGGGACATTAGAAACATATGAAAAATATGGGACATCTGGGACGTCTGGGACGTTAAGGACATTTGGGACATCTAGGACGTCTGGGACGTCTGGGACGTTAAGGAGATATGGGACATTTAGGACGCCCTGGACATTAGGGACATATGGGACATATGGGATATCTGGGACGTCTGGGACGTTAAGGACATATGGGACATCTAGGACGTCTGGCACGTCTGGGACGTTAAGGACATATGGGACATTTAGGACGCCCTGGACATTAGGGACATATGGGACATATGGGAGGTCTGGGACGCCAGGGACATTAGGGACATATGGGACATATAGGACATCTGGGACGTCTGGGACGTTATTGACATATGGGACATCTGGGACGTCTGGGACGTTAAGGATATAAGGGACATCTAGGACGTCTGGGACGTTAGGGACATATGGGAGATCTGGGACGTCTGGGACGTTACGGGCATATAAGACATCTAGGACGTCTGGGACGTTAGGGACATATGGAACATCTAGGACGCCTGGGTCATTAGGGACACATGGGACATATGGGACATCTGGGACGTCTTGGACGTCTGGGACGTTAAGGGCATATGGGACATTTAAGACGCCTGGGACATTAGGGACATATGGGACATATGGGACATCTGGGACGTTTCGGACATTAGAAACATATGGGACATATGGGACATCTGGGACGTCTGGGACGTTAGGGACATATGGGACATCTGGGACGTCCGGGACGTTAATGACATATGGGACATCTAGGGCGTCTGGGACGTCTGGGACGTTAAGAACATATGGGACATTTTGGACGCGTGGGACATTAAAGACATATGGGACATCTGGGACATTAGAGACGTTAAGGACATATGGGACATCTGGGACGTCTGGGACGTTAAGGACATATGGAACATCTAGGACATCTGGGACGTCTGGGACGTTAGGGACATATGGAACATTTAGAACGCCTGGGACATTAGAAACATATGGGACATATGGGACATCTGGGACATCTGGAACCTTAAGGACATTTGGGACATCTATTACGTCTGGGACGTCTGGAACGTTAAGGACATATTCGACATTTAGGACGCCTGGGACATTAGGGACATTTGGGACATATGGGGCATCTGGGACACCTGGGACATTAGGGACATATGGGACATATTGAACATCTGGGACGTCTGGGACGTTACGGACATATGGGACATCTGGGACGCCTGGGACGTTAGGGACATATGGGACAATTAGGACGTCTGTTACGTCTGGGACGTTAAGGACATATGGGACATTTAGGACGCCCTGGACATTAGGGACATATGGGACATATGGGAGGTCTGGGACGCCTGGGACATTAGGAACATATGGGACATATAGGACATCTGGGACGTCTGGAACGTTAAGGACATATTCGACATTTAGGACGCCTGGGACATTAGGGACATTTGGGACATATGGGGCATCTGGGACACCTGGGACATTAGGGACATATGGGACATATTGAACATCTGGGACGTCTGGGACGTTACGGACATATGGGACATCTGGGACGTCTGGGACGTTAGGGGCATATAAGACATCTAGGACGTCTGGGACGTTAGGGACATATGGAACATCTGGGACGTTAGAGACATATGGGACATCTGGGACGTCTGGGACGTTAGGGAGATATAGGACATATTTGACATCTAGGACGTCTGGGACGTTAGGGAAATATGGGACATCTGGGACGCCTGGGACATTAAGGACATATGGGACATATGGGACATATGGGACGTCTGGGACGTTAGAGACATATGGGACATATGGGACGTCTGAGACGTTAGAGACATATGGGACATCTGGGACGTCTGGGACGTTAAAGACATATGGGACATTTAGGACGTCTAGGACGTCTGGGACGTTAAGGACATATGGGACATTTAGGGCGCCTGGGACATTAGGGACATATGGTACATATGGGACATCTGGGACGTCTGGGACGTTAAGGACATATGGGACATCTACGACGTCCGGGACGTCTGAAACGTTAACTACATATGAAACATTTAAAACGTCTGGGACATTAGGGACATATGGAACATATGGGACATCTGGGACGCCTAGGACATTAGGGACATATGAGACATATGGGACATCTGGGACGTCTGAGACGTTAAGGACATATGGGACATCTGGGACGTCTGAGACGTTAGAAACATATGGGACATTTGGTACGTCTAGGACGTTAGGGACATATAGGACATCTAGGACGTCTGAGACGTCTGGGACGTTAGGGACATATGGGACATCTAGGACGTCTGGGACGTTAGGGACATATGGGACATCTAGGACGTCTGAGACGTCTGGGACTTTAGGGACATATGGGACATCTAGGACGTCTGGGACATTAGGGACATATGGGACATTTAGGACGTCTGGGACGTCTGGGACGTTAAGGACATATGAGACATCTGGGACGTCTGGGACGTTAGGGACATATGGGGCATTTAGGACGTCTGGGACGTTAGGGACATATGAAATATCTAGGACGCCTGGGACATTAGGGACATATGGGACATATGGGACATCTGGGACGTCTGGGACGTTAGGGACATATGTAACATCTGGGACGTCTGGGACGTTAAGGACATATGGAACATCTAGGACGTCTGTGACGTCCGGGACGTTAAGAACATATGGGACATTTAGGACGCCTGGCACATTAGGGACATATGGGACATATGGGACATTTAATACGCCTGGGACATTAGGTATATATAAGACCTTTGGGACATCTGGGACGTCTGGGACGTTAGGGACGTATGGGTCATCTGGGACGTCTGGGACGTTAAGGACATATGGGACATCTAGGACGTCTGGGACGTTAGGGACATATGGGACATCTGGGACGTCTGGGACGTCAGGGACATATGGCTCATCTGGGACGTCTGGGACGTTAAGAACATATAGGACATCTAGGACGTCTGGGACGTCAGGGGCGTTAGGGACATACGGGACAGCTTGGACGTCTGGGACGTTAGGGACATATGGGACATTTAGGACGTCTTGGATGTTAGGAACATATGGAACATCTAGGACGCCTGGGTCATTAGGGACACATGGGACATATGGGACATCTGGGACGTCTGGGACTTTAAAGACATATGGGACATCTAGGACGTCTGGGACGTCTGGGACTTTAAGGACATATGGGACATTTAGGACGCCTGGGACATTAGGGACATATGGGACATATGGGACATCTGGGACGCCTCGGACATTAGGGACATATGGGACATATGGGACATCTGGGACGTCTGGGACGTTAGGGACATATGGGACATCTGGGACGTCCGGGACGTTAATGACATATGGGACATCTAGGGCGTCTGGGACTTCTGGGACGTTAAGGACATATGGGACATTTAGGACGCCTGGGACATTAGGGACATATGGGAAATTTGGGACGTCTGGGACGGTTAGGACATATGGGACATCTGGGACGTCTGGGACGTTAAGGACATATGGGACATATAGGACATCTGGGACGTCTGGGACGTCTGGGACGTTAAGGACATATGCGACATCTGGGACGTCTGGGACGTCTGAAACTTTAAGTACATATGGGACATTTAAAACGTCTGGGACATTAGGGACATATGGGACATATGGGACATGTGGGACGTCTGGGACGTTAAGGACATATGGGACATCTGGGACGTCTGAGACGTTAGGGACATATGGGACATCTGGGACGTCTGGGACGTTAGGGACATATAGGACATCTAGGACGTCTGAGACGCCTGGGACATTAAGGACATATGGGACATATGGGACATATGGGACGTCTGGGACGTTAGAGACATATGGGACATATGGGACGTCTGGGACGTTAGAGACATATGGGACATCTGGGACGTCTGGGACGTTAAAGACGTATGGGACATTTAGGACGTCTAGGACGTCTGGGACGTTAAGGACATATGGGACATTTAGGGCGCCTGGGACATTAGGGACATATGGTACATATGGGACATCTGGGACGTCTGGGACGTTAAGGACATATGGGACATCTAGGACGTCCGGGACGTCTGAAACGTTAACTACATATGAAACATTTAAAACGTCTGGGACATTAGGGACATATGGAACATATGGGACATCTGGGACGCCTAGGACATTAGGGACATATGAGACATATGGGACATCTGGGACGTCTGACACGTTAAGGACATATGGGACATCTGGGACGTCTGAGACGTTAGAAACATATGGGACATTTGGTACGTCTAGGACGTTAGGGACATATAGGACATCTAGGACGTCTGAGACGTCTGGGACGTTAGGGACATATGGGACATCTAGGACGTCTGGGACGTTAGGGACATATGGGACATCTAGGACGTCTGAGACGTCTGGGACTTTAGGGACATATGGGACATCTAGGACGTCTGGGACATTAGGGACATATGGGACATTTAGGACGTCTGGGACGTCTGGGACGTTAAGGACATATGGGACATCTGGGACGTCTGGGACGTTAGGGACATATGGGACATTTAGGACGTCTGGGACGTTAGGGACATATGAAATATCTAGGACGCCTGGGACATTAGGGACATATGGGACATATGGGACATTTAATACGCCTGGGACATTAGGTATATATAAGACCTTTGGGACATCTGGGACGTCTGGGACGTTAGGGACGTATGGGTCATCTGGGACGTCTGGGACGTTAAGGACATATGGGACATCTAGGACGTCTGGGACGTTAGGGACATATGGGACATCTGGGACGTCTGGGACGTCAGGGACATATGGCTCATCTGGGACGTCTGGGACGTTAAGAACATATAGGACATCTAGGACGTCTGGGACGTCAGGGGCGTTAGAGACATACGGGACAGCTGGGACGTCTGGGACGTTAGGGACATATGGGACATTTAGGACGTCTTGGATGTTAGGAACATATGGAACATCTAGGACGCCTGGGTCATTAGGGACACATGGGACATATGGGACATCTGGGACGTCTGGGACTTTAAAGACATATGGGACATCTAGGACGTCTGGGACGTCTGGGACTTTAAGGACATATGGGACATTTAGGACGCCTGGGACATTAGGGACATATGGGACATATGGGACATCTGGGACGCCTCGGACATTAGGGACATATGGGACATATGGGACATCTGGGACGTCTGGGACGTTAGGGACATATGGGACATCTGGGACTTCTGGGACGTTAAGGACATATGGGACATTTAGGACGCCTGGGACATTAGGGACATATGGGAAATTTGGGACGTCTGGGACGTTTAGGACATATGGGACATCTGGGACGTCTGGGACGTTAAGGACATATGGGACATATAGGACATCTGGGACGTCTGGGACGTCTGGGACGTTAAGGACATATGCGACATCTGGGACGTCTGGGACGTCTGAAACTTTAAGTACATATGGGACATTTAAAACGTCTGGGACATTAGGGACATATGGGACATAAGGGACATGTGGGACGTCTGGGACGTTAATGACATATGGGACATCTAGGGCGTCTGGGACTTCTGGGACGTTAAGGACATATGGGACATTTAGGACGCCTGGGACATTAGGGACATATGGGAAATTTGGGACGTCTGGGACGTTTAGGACATATGGGACATCTGGGACGTCTGGGACGTTAAGGACATATGGGACATATAGGACATCTGGGACGTCTGGGACGTCTGGGACGTTAAGGACATATGCGACATCTGGGACGTCTGGGACGTCTTAAACTTTAAGTACATATGGGACATTTAAAACGTCTGGGACATTAGGGACATATGGGACATATGGGACATGTGGGACGTCTGGGACGTTAAGGACATATGGGACATCTGGGACGTCTGAGACGTTAGGGACATATGGGACATCTGGGACGTCTGGGACGTTAGGGACATATAGGACATCTAGGACGTCTGAGACGTCTGGGACGTTAGGGACATATGGGACTTGTAGGACGTCTGGGACATTAGGGACATATGGGACATTTAGGACGTCTGGGACGTCTGGGACGTTAAGGACATATGGGACGTCTGGGACGTTAGGGACATATGGGACATTTAGGACGTCTGAGACGTCTGGGACGTTAGGGACATATAGGACATCTAGGACGTCTGAGACGTCTGGGACGTTAGAGACATATGGGACATTTAGGACGTCTGGGACGTCTGGGACGTTAAGGAAATATGGGACGTCTGGGACGTTAGGGACATATGGAATTTCTAGGACGCCTGGGACATTAGGGACATATGGGACATATGGGACATCTGGGACGTCTGGGACGTTAAGGACATATGGGACATTTAGGACGTCTGGGACGTCCGGGACGTTAAAGACATATGGGACATTTAGGACGCCTGGCACATTAGTGACGTATGGGGCATATGGGACATCTAATACGCCTGGGACATTAAGGATATATAAGACCTTTGGGACATCTGGGACGTCTGAGACGTTAGGGACATATGGCTCATCTGGGACGTCTGGGACGTTAAGGACATATAGGACATCTAGGACGTCTGGGACGTCAGGGGCGTTAGGGACATACGGGACAGCTGGGACGTCTGGGACGTTAGGGACATATGGGACATTTAGGACTTCTTGGACGTTAGGGACATATGGAACATCTAGGACGCCTGGGTCATTATTGACACATGGGACATATGGGACATCTGGGACGTCTGGACGTCTGGGACGTCTGGGACTTTAAGGACATATGGGACATTTAGGACGCCTGGGACATTAGGGACATATGGGACATATGGGACATCTGGGACGCCTCGGACATTAGGGACATATGGGACATATGGGACATCTGGGACGTCTGGGACGTTAGGGACATATAGGACATCTGGGACGTCCGGGACGTTAATGACATATAGGACCTCTAGGGCGTCTGGGACGTCTGGGACGTTAAGGACATATGGGACATTTAGGACGCCTGGGACATTAGGGACATATGGGACATTTGGGACGTCTGAGACGTTAAGGACATATGGGACATCTGGGACGTCTGGGACGTTAAGGACATAAGGGACATATAGGACATCTGGGACGTCTGGGACGTTAGGGACATATGGAACATCTAGGACGCCTGGGACATTAGAAACATATGGGACATATGGGACATCTAAGACGTTAAGGACATTTGGGACATCTAAGACGTCTGGGACGTCTGGAACGTTAAGGACATATGGGACATTTAGGACGCCTGGGAAATTAGGGACATTTGGGACATATGGGACATCTGGGACGCCTGGGACATTAGGTACATATGGGACACATTGAACATCTGGGACGTCTGGGACGTTACGGACATATGGGACATCTGGGACGCCTGGGACGTTAAGGACATATGGGACATTTAGGAGGCCTGGGACATTAGGGACATATGGGACACATTGAACATCTGGGAAGTCTGGGACGTTACGGACATATGGGACATCTGGGACGTCTGGGACGTTTAGGACATATGGGACATCTGGGACGCCTGGGACATTAGGGACATATGAGACATATGGGACATCTGGGACGTCTGAGACGTTAAGGACATATGGGACATCTGGAACGTCTGAGACGTTAGAAACATATGGGACATCTGGTACGTCTAGGACGTTAGGGACATATAGGACATCTAGGACGTCTGAGACGTCTGGGACGTTAGGGACATATGGGACATTTAGGACGTTTGAGACGTCTGGGACGTTAGGGACATATGGGACATCTAGGACGTCTGGGACATTAGGGACATATGGGACATTTAGGACGTCTGGGACGTCTGGGACGTTAAGGACATATGGGACATCTGGGACATCTGAGACGTTAAGGACATATGGGACATCTGGAACGTCTGAGACGTTAGAAACATATGGGACATCTGGTACGTCTAGGACGTTAGGGACATATAGGACATCTAGGACGTCTGAGACGTCTGGGACGTTAGGGACATATGGGACATTTAGGACGTCTGGGACGTTAGGGACATATGGAATATCTAGGACGCCTGGGACATTAGGGACATATGGGACACATGGGACATCTGAGACGTCTGGGACGTTAGGGACATATGAAACATCTGGGACGTCTGGGACGTCCGGGACGTTAAGAACATATGGGACATTTAGGACGCCTGGCACATTAGGGACATATGGGACATATGGGACATTTAATACGCCTGGGACATTAGGGATATATAAGACCTTTGGGACATCTGGGACGTCTGGGACGTTAGGGACGTATGGGTCATCTGGGACGTCTGGGACGTTAAGGTCATATGGGACATCTGGGACGTCTGTGACGTTAGGGACATATGGGACATCTGGGACGTCTGGGACGTCAGGGACATATGGCTCATCTGGGACGTCTGGGACGTTAAGGACATATAGGACATCTAGGACGTCTGGGACGTCAGGGGCGTTAGGGACATACGGGACAGCTGGGACGTCTGGGACGTTAGGGACATATGGGACATTTAGGACGTCTTGGACGTTAGGGACATATGGAACATCTAGGACGCCTGGGTCATTAGGGACACATGGGACATATGGGACATCTGGGACGTCTGGGACTTTAAGGACATATTGGACATCTAGGACGTCTGGGACTTCTGGGACTTTAATGACATATGGGACATTTAGGACGCCTGGGACATTAGGGACATATGGGACATATGGGACATCTGGGACGCCTCGGACATTAGGGACATATGGGACATATGGGACATCTGGGACGTCTGGGACTTTAGGAACATATGGGACATCTGGGACGTCTAGGTCGTTAATGACATATGGGACATCTAGGGCGTCTGGGACGTCTGGGACGTTAAGGACATATGGGACATTTAGGACGCCTGGGACATTAGGGACATATGGGACATTTGGGACGTCTGGGACGTTTAGGACATATGGGACATCTGGGACGTCTGGGACGTTAAGGACATATGGGACATATAGGACATCTGGGACGTCTGGGACGTCTGGGACGTTAACTACATATAGGACATCTGGGACATCTGGGACGTCTGGGACGTTAAGGACATATGGGACATATAGGACATCTGGGACATCTGGGACGTCTGGGACGTCTGAAACTTTAAGTACATATGGGACATTTAAAACGTCTGGGACATTAGGGACATATGGGACATATGGGACATCTGGGACGTCTGGGACGTTAAGGACATATGGGACATCTGGGACGTCTGAGACGTTAGGGACATATGGGACATCTGGGACGTGTGGGACGTTAGGGACATATAGGACATCTAGGACGTCTGAGACGTCTGGGACGTTAGGGACATATGGGACATGTAGGACGTCTGGGACATTAGGGACATATGGGACATTTAGAACGTCTGGGACGTCTGGGACGTTAAGGACATATGGGACGTCTGGGACGTTAAGGACATATAAGACCTTTGGGACATCTGGGACGTCTGGGACGTTAGGGACATATGGCTCATCTGGGACGTCTGGGACGTTAGGGACATATGGCTCATCTGGGACGTCTGGGACGTTAAGGACATATAGGACATCTAGGACGTTTGGGACGTCAGGGGCGTTAGGGACATACGGGACAGCTGGGACGTCTGGGACGTTAGGGACATATGGGTCATTTAGGACGTCTTGGACGTTAGGGACATATGGAACGTCTAGGACGACTGGGTCATTAGGGACACATGGGACATATGGGACATCTGGGACGTCTGGACGTCTGGGACGTCTGGGACTTTAAGGACATATGGGACATTTAGGACGCCTGGGACATTAGGGACATATGGGACATATGGGACATCTGGGACGCCTCGGACATTAGGGACATATGGGACATATGGGATATCTGGGACGTCTGGGACGTTAGGGACATATGGGACATCTGGGACGTCCGGGACGTTAATGACATATGGGACATCTAGGGCGTCTGGGACGTCTGGGACGTTAAGGACATATGGGACATTTAGGACGCCTGGGACTTTAGGGACATATGGGACATTTGGGACGTCTGAGACGTTAAGGACATATGGGACATCTGGGACGTCTGGGACGTTAAGGACATATGGGACATATAGGACATCTGGGACGTTAAGGACATATGGGACATCTGGGACGTCTGGGATGCTAGGGATATATGGGACATCTGGGACGTCTGGGACATTAGGGACATATGGGACATATGGGACATCTGGGACGTCTGGGACGTTAGTTACATATGGGACATCTGGGACGTCTGGGACGTTAAGGACATATGGGACATCTAGGACGTCTGGGATGCTAGGGACATATGGGACATCTGGGACGTCTGGGACGTTAAGGACATATGGGACATCTAGGACGTCTGGGACGTCTGGGACGTTAAGGACATATGGGACATCTAGGGCGTCTGGGACGTCTGGGACGTTAAGGACATATGGGACATTTACTACGCCTGGGATATTAGGGACATATGGGACATCTGGGACGTCTGGGACGTTAGGTACATATGGGACATCTGGGACGTCTGGGACGTTAAGGACATATGAGACATCTAGGACATCTGGGACGTCTGGGACGTTAGGGACATATGGAACATCTAGGACGCCTGGGACATTAGAAACATATGAAACATATGGGACATCTGGGACGTCTGGGAAGTTAAGGACATTTGGGACACCTAGGACGTCTGGGACGTCTGGGACGTTAAGGATATCTGGGACATTTAGGACGCCCTGGACATTAGGGACATATGGGAGGTCTGGGACACCCGGGACATTAGGGATATATGGGACATATAGGACATCTGGGACGTCTGGGACGTTAAGGATATATGGGACATCTAGGACGTCTGGGACGTCTGGGACGTTAAGGATATCTGGGACATTTAGGACGCCCTGGACATTAGGGACATATGGGAGGTCTGGGACGCCTGGGACATTAGGGACATATGAAACATATGGGATATCTGGGACGTCTGGGACGTTAGGAATATATGGGACATCTAGGACGTCTGGGATGTCTGGGACGTTAAGGATATCTGCGACATTTAGGACGCCCTGGACATTAGGGACATATGGGAGGTCTGGGACGCCTGGGACATTAGGGATATATGGGACATACAGGACATCTGGAACGTCTAGGACGTTATCGACATATGGGACATCTGGGAGGTCTGGGACGTTAAGGATGTAAGTTACACCTAGGACGTCTGGGACGTTAGGGACATATGGGAGATCTGGGACGTCTGGGATGTTAGGGACATATGGAACATCTGGGACGTTAGGGACATATGAGACATCTGGGACGTCTGGGACGTTAGGGAGATATAGGACATATGGGATATCTGGGACGTCTGGGACATTAAGGATATATGGGACATCTAGGACGTCTGGGACGTCTGGGACGTTAAGGACATATGGGACATTTAGGACGCCTGGGACATTAGGGACATATGGGACATATGGGACATCTGGGACGCCTGGGACATTAGGGACATATGGGACATATGGGACATCTGGGACGCCTGGGACATTAGGGACGTATGGGACACATTGAACATCTGGGACGTCTGGGACGTTAGGGACATATGGGACATCTGGGACGTTAGGGACGTTAATGACATATGGGACATCTAGGGCGTCTGGAACGTCTGGGACATTAAGGACATATGGGACATTTAGGACGCCTGGAACATTAGGGACATATGGGACATTTGGGACGTCTGGGACGTTAAGGACATATGGACATTTAGGACGCCTGGGACATTAGGGACATATGGGACATTTGGGACGTCTGGGACGTTAAGGACATATGGGACATCTGGGACGTCTGAGACGTTAAGGACATATGGGACATAAAGGACATCTGGGACGTCTGGGACGTTAGGGACATATGGAACATCTAGGACGCCTGGGACATTAGAAACATATGGGACATATGGGACATCTGGGACGTTAAGGACATTTGGGACATCTAAGACGTCTCGGACGTCTGGAACGTTAGGGACATATGGGACATTTAGGACGCCTGGGACATTAGGGACATTTGGGACTTATTTGACATCTGGGACGTGTGGGACGTTAGGGACATATGGGACATCTGGGACGTCTGGGACGTTAAGGACATATGGGACATCTAGGACATCTGAAACGTCTGGGACGTTAGGGACATATGGAATATCTAGGACGCCTGGGACATTAGAAACATATGAAACATATGGGACATCTGGGACGTCTGGGACGTTAAGGCCATTTGGGACATCTAGGACGTCTGGGATGTCTGGGACGTTAAGGAGATATGGGACATTTAGGACGCCCTGGACATTAGGGACATATGGGACATATGGGATATCTGGGACGTCTGGGACGTCTGGGACGTTAAGGACATATGGGACATTTAGGACGCCCTGGACATTAGGGACATATGGGACATATGGGAGGTCCGGGACGCCTGGGACGTTATTGACATATGGGACATCTGGGACGTCTGGGACATTAAGGATATAAGGGACACCTAGGACGTCTGGGACGTTAGGGACATATGGGAAATCTGGGACGTCTGGGACGTTAGGGGCATATAAGACATCTAAGACATCTGGGACGTTAGGGACATATGGAACATCTGGGACGTTAGGAACATATGGGACATCTGGGACGTCTGGGACGTTAAGGTCATATGGGACATCTGGGACGTCTGTGACGTTAGGGACATATGGGACATCTGGGACGTCTGGGACGTCAGGGACATATGGCTCATCTGGGACGTCTGGGACGTTAAGGACATATAGGACATCTAGGACGTCTGGGACGTCAGGGGCGTTAGGGACATACGGGACAGCTGGGACGTCTGGGACGTTAGGGACATATGGGACATTTAGGACGTCTTGGACGTTAGGGACATATGGAACATCTAGGACGCCTGGGTCATTAGGGACACATGGGACATATGGGACATCTGGGACGTCTGGGACTTTAAGGACATATTGGACATCTAGGACGTCTGGGACTTCTGGGACTTTAATGACATATGGGACATTTAGGACGCCTGGGACATTAGGGACATATGGGACATATGGGACATCTGGGACGCCTCGGACATTAGGGACATATGGGACATATGGGACATCTGGGACGTCTGGGACTTTAGGAACATATGGGACATCTGGGACGTCTAGGTCGTTAATGACATATGGGACATCTAGGGCGTCTGGGACGTCTGGGACGTTAAGGACATATGGGACATTTAGGACGCCTGGGACATTAGGGACATATGGGACATTTGGGACGTCTGGGACGTTTAGGACATATGGGACATCTGGGACGTCTGGGACGTTAAGGACATATGGGACATATAGGACATCTGGGACGTCTGGGACGTCTGGGACGTTAACTACATATAGGACATCTGGGACATCTGGGACGTCTGGGACGTTAAGGACATATGGGACATATAGGACATCTGGGACATCTGGGACGTCTGGGACGTCTGAAACTTTAAGTACATATGGGACATTTAAAACGTCTGGGACATTAGGGACATATGGGACATATGGGACATCTGGGACGTCTGGGACGTTAAGGACATATGGGACATCTGGGACGTCTGAGACGTTAGGGACATATGGGACATCTGGGACGTGTGGGACGTTAGGGACATATAGGACATCTAGGACGTCTGAGACGTCTGGGACGTTAGGGACATATGGGACATGTAGGACGTCTGGGACATTAGGGACATATGGGACATTTAGAACGTCTGGGACGTCTGGGACGTTAAGGACATATGGGACGTCTGGGACGTTAAGGACATATAAGACCTTTGGGACATCTGGGACGTCTGGGACGTTAGGGACATATGGCTCATCTGGGACGTCTGGGACGTTAGGGACATATGGCTCATCTGGGACGTCTGGGACGTTAAGGACATATAGGACATCTAGGACGTTTGGGACGTCAGGGGCGTTAGGGACATACGGGACAGCTGGGACGTCTGGGACGTTAGGGACATATGGGTCATTTAGGACGTCTTGGACGTTAGGGACATATGGAACGTCTAGGACGACTGGGTCATTAAAGACACATGGGACATATGGGACATCTGGGACGTCTGGACGTCTGGGACGTCTGGGACTTTAAGGACATATGGGACATTTAGGACGCCTGGGACATTAGGGACATATGGGACATATGGGACATCTGGGACGCCTCGGACATTAGGGACATATGGGACATATGGGATATCTGGGACGTCTGGGACGTTAGGGACATATGGGACATCTGGGACGTCCGGGACGTTAATGACATATGGGACATCTAGGGCGTCTGGGACGTCTGGGACGTTAAGGACATATGGGACATTTAGGACGCCTGGGACTTTAGGGACATATGGGACATTTGGGACGTCTGAGACGTTAAGGACATATGGGACATCTGGGACGTCTGGGACGTTAAGGACATATGGGACATATAGGACATCTGGGACGTTAAGGACATATGGGACATCTGGGACGTCTGGGATGCTAGGGATATATAGGACATCTGGGACGTCTGGGACATTAGGGACATATGGGACATATGGGACATCTGGGACGTCTGGGACGTTAGTTACATATGGGACATCTGGGACGTCTGGGACGTTAAGGACATATGGGACATCTAGGACGTCTGGGATGCTAGGGACATATGGGACATCTGGGACGTCTGGGACGTTAAGGACATATGGGACATCTAGGACGTCTGGGACGTCTGGGACGTTAAGGACATATGGGACATCTAGGGCGTCTGGGACGTCTGGGACGTTAAGGACATATGGGACATTTACTACGCCTGGGATATTAGGGACATATGGGACATCTGGGACGTCTGGGACGTTAGGTACATATGGGACATCTGGGACGTCTGGGACGTTAAGGACATATGAGACATCTAGGACATCTGGGACGTCTGGGACGTTAGGGACATATGGAACATCTAGGACGCCTGGGACATTAGAAACATATGAAACATATGGGACATCTGGGACGTCTGGGAAGTTAAGGACATTTGGGACACCTAGGACGTCTGGGACGTCTGGGACGTTAAGGATATCTGGGACATTTAGGACGCCCTGGACATTAGGGACATATGGGAGGTCTGGGACACCCGGGACATTAGGGATATATGGGACATATAGGACATCTGGAACGTCTGGGACGTTAAGGATATATGGGACATCTAGGACGTCTGGGACGTCTGGGACGTTAAGGATATCTGGGACATTTAGGACGCCCTGGACATTAGGGACATATGGGAGGTCTGGGACGCCTGGGACATTAGGGACATATGAAACATATGGGATATCTGGGACGTCTGGGACGTTAGGAATATATGGGACATCTAGGACGTCTGGGATGTCTGGGACGTTAAGGATATCTGCGACATTTAGGACGCCCTGGACATTAGGGACATATGGGAGGTCTGGGACGCCTGGGACATTAGGGATATATGGGACATACAGGACATCTGGAACGTCTAGGACGTTATCGACATATGGGACATCTGGGAGGTCTGGGACGTTAAGGATGTAAGTTACACCTAGGACGTCTGGGACGTTAGGGACATATGGGAGATCTGGGACGTCTGGGATGTTAGGGACATATGGAACATCTGGGACGTTAGGGACATATGAGACATCTGGGACGTCTGGGACGTTAGGGAGATATAGGACATATGGGATATCTGGGACGTCTGGGACATTAAGGATATATGGGACATCTAGGACGTCTGGGACGTCTGGGACGTTAAGGACATATGGGACATTTAGGACGCCTGGGACATTAGGGACATATGGGACATATGGGACATCTGGGACGCCTGGGACATTAGGGACATATGGGACATATGGGACATCTGGGACGCCTGGGACATTAGGGACGTATGGGACACATTGAACATCTGGGACGTCTGGGACGTTAGGGACATATGGGACATCTGGGACGTTAGGGACGTTAATGACATATGGGACATCTAGGGCGTCTGGAACGTCTGGGACATTAAGGACATATGGGACATTTAGGACGCCTGGAACATTAGGGACATATGGGACATTTGGGACGTCTGGGACGTTAAGGACATATGGACATTTAGGACGCCTGGGACATTAGGGACATATGGGACATTTGGGACGTCTGGGACGTTAAGGACATATGGGACATCTGGGACGTCTGAGACGTTAAGGACATATGGGACATAAAGGACATCTGGGACGTCTGGGACGTTAGGGACATATGGAACATCTAGGACGCCTGGGACATTAGAAACATATGGGACATATGGGACATCTGGGACGTTAAGAACATTTGGGACATCTAAGACGTCTCGGACGTCTGGAACGTTAGGGACATATGGGACATTTAGGACGCCTGGGACATTAGGGACATTTGGGACTTATTTGACATCTGGGACGTGTGGGACGTTAGGGACATATGGGACATCTGGGACGTCTGGGACGTTAAGGACATATGGGACATCTAGGACATCTGAAACGTCTGGGACGTTAGGGACATATGGAATATCTAGGACGCCTGGGACATTAGAAACATATGAAACATATGGGACATCTGGGACGTCTGGGACGTTAAGGCCATTTGGGACATCTAGGACGTCTGGGATGTCTGGGACGTTAAGGAGATATGGGACATTTAGGACGCCCTGGACATTAGGGACATATGGGACATATGGGATATCTGGGACGTCTGGGACGTCTGGGACGTTAAGGACATATGGGACATTTAGGACGCCCTGGACATTAGGGACATATGGGACATATGGGAGGTCCGGGACGCCTGGGACGTTATTGACATATGGGACATCTGGGACGTCTGGGACATTAAGGATATAAGGGACACCTAGGACGTCTGGGACGTTAGGGACATATGGGAAATCTGGGACGTCTGGGACGTTAGGGGCATATAAGACATCTAAGACATCTGGGACGTTAGGGACATATGGAACATCTGGGACGTTAGGAACATATGGGACATCTGGGACGTCTGGGACATTAGGGACATATGGGACATATGGAACATCTGGGACGCCTGGAACATTAGGGACATATGAGACATATGAGACATCTGGGACGTCTGGGACGTTAAGGACATATGGGACATCTGGGACGTCTGAGACGTTAGGGACATATGGGACATCTGGGACGTCTGGGATGTTAGGGACATATAGGACATCTAGGACGTCTGAGACGGCCTGGACGTTAGGGACATATGGGACATGTAGGACGTCTAGGACATTAGGGACATATGGGACATTTAGGACGTCTGGGACGTCTGGGACGTTAAGGACATATGGGACGTCTGGGACGTTAGGGAAATATGGGACATTTAGGACGTTTGAGACGTTTGCGACGTTAGGGACATATAGGACATTTAGGACGTCTGAGACGTCTGGGACGTTAGGGACATATGGGACATTTAGGACGTCTGGGACGTCTGGGACGTTAAGGACATATGGGACGTCTGGGACGTTAGGGACATATGGAATTTCTAGGACGCCTGGGACATTAGGGACATATGGGACATCTGGGACGTCTGGGACGTTAGGGACATATGGGACATCTGGGACGTCTGGGACGTTAAGGACATATGGGACATCTAGGACGTCTGGGACGTCTGGGACGTTAAAGACATATGGGACATTTAGGACGCCTGGCACATTAGGGACATATGGGACATATGGGACATCTAATACGCCTGGGACATTAAGGATATATAAGACCTTTGGGACATCTGGGACGTCTGGGACGTTAGGGACATATGGCTCATCTGGGACGTCTGGGACGTTAAGGACATATAGGACATCTAGGACGTCTGAAACGTCAGGGGCGTTAGGGACATACGGGACAGCTGGGACGTCTGGGACGTTAGGGACATATGGGACATTTAGGACGTCTTGGACGTTAGGGACATATGGAACATCTAGGACGCCTGGGTCATTAGGGACACATGGGACATATGGGACATCTGGGACGTCTGGGACTTTAAGGACATATGGGACATCTAGGACGTCTGGGACGTTAAGGACATATGGGACATCTAGGACATCTGGGACGTCTGGGACGTTAGGGACATATGGAATATCTAGGACGCCTGGGACATTAGAAACATATGAAACATATGGGACATCTGGGACGTCTGGGACGTTAAGGCCATTTGGGACATCTAGGACGTCTGGGACGTCTGGGACGTTAAGGAGATATGGGACATCTGGAACGTCTGAGACGTTAGAAACATATGGGACATCTGGTACGTCTAGGACGTTAGGGACATATAGGACATCTAGGACGTCTGAGACGTCTGGGACGTTAGGGACATATGGGACATATGGGACATCTGGGACGTCTGAGACGTTAAGGACATATGGGACATCTGGAACGTCTGAGACGTTAGAAACATATGGGACATCTGGTACGTCTAGGACGTTAGGGACATATAGGACATCTAGGACGTCTGAGACGTCTGGGACGTTAGGGACATATGGGACATTTAGGACGTTTGAGACGTCTGGGACGTTAGGGACATATGGGACATCTAGGACGTCTGGGACATTAGGGACATATGGGACATTTAGGACGTCTGGGACGTCTGGGACGTTAAGGACATATGGGACATCTGGGACGTCTGAGACGTTAAGGACATATGGGACATCTGGAACGTCTGAGACGTTAGAAACATATGGGACATCTGGTACGTCTAGGACGTTAGGGACATATAGGACATCTAGGACGTCTGAGACGTCTGGGACGTTAGGGACATATGGGACATTTAGGACGTCTGGGACGTTAGGGACATATGGAATATCTAGGACGCCTGGGACATTAGGGACATATGGGACACATGGGACATCTGAGACGTCTGGGACGTTAGGGACATATGAAACATCTGGGACGTCTGGGACGTCCGGGACGTTAAGAACATATGGGACATTTAGGACGCCTGGCACATTAGGGACATATGGGACATATGGGACATTTAATACGCCTGGGACATTAGGGATATATAAGACCTTTGGGACATCTGGGACGTCTGGGACGTTAGGGACGTATGGGTCATCTGGGACGTCTGGGACGTTAAGGTCATATGGGACATCTGGGACGTCTGTGACGTTAGGGACATATGGGACATCTGGGACGTCTGGGACGTCAGGGACATATGGCTCATCTGGGACGTCTGGGACGTTAAGGACATATAGGACATCTAGGACGTCTGGGACGTCAGGGGCGTTAGGGACATACGGGACAGCTGGGACGTCTGGGACGTTAGGGACATATGGGACATTTAGGACGTCTTGGACGTTAGGGACATATGGAACATCTAGGACGCCTGGGTCATTAGGGACACATGGGACATATGGGACATCTGGGACGTCTGGGACTTTAAGGACATATTGGACATCTAGGACGTCTGGGACTTCTGGGACTTTAATGACATATGGGACATTTAGGACGCCTGGGACATTAGGGACATATGGGACATATGGGACATCTGGGACGCCTCGGACATTAGGGACATATGGGACATATGGGACATCTGGGACGTCTGGGACGTTAGGAACATATGGGACATCTGGGACGTCTAGGTCGTTAATGACATATGGGACATCTAGGGCGTCTGGGACGTCTGGGACGTTAAGGACATATGGGACATTTAGGACGCCTGGGACATTAGGGACATATGGGACATTTGGGACGTCTGGGACGTTTAGGACATATGGGACATCTGGGACGTCTGGGACGTTAAGGACATATGGGACATATAGGACATCTGGGACGTCTGGGACGTCTGGGACGTTAACTACATATAGGACATCTGGGACATCTGGGACGTCTGGGACGTTAAGGACATATGGGACATATAGGACATCTGGGACATCTGGGACGTCTGGGACGTCTGAAACTTTAAGTACATATGGGACATTTAAAACGTCTGGGACATTAGGGACATATGGGACATATGGGACATCTGGGACGTCTGGGACGTTAAGGACATATGGGACATCTGGGACGTCTGAGACGTTAGGGACATATGGGACATCTGGGACGTGTGGGACGTTAGGGACATATAGGACATCTAGGACGTCTGAGACGTCTGGGACGTTAGGGACATATGGGACATGTAGGACGTCTGGGACATTAGGGACATATGGGACATTTAGAACGTCTGGGACGTCTGGGACGTTAAGGACATATGGGACGTCTGGGACGTTAAGGACATATAAGACCTTTGGGACATCTGGGACGTCTGGGACGTTAGGGACATATGGCTCATCTGGGACGTCTGGGACGTTAGGGACATATGGCTCATCTGGGACGTCTGGGACGTTAAGGACATATAGGACATCTAGGACGTCTGGGACGTCAGGGGCGTTAGGGACATACGGGACAGCTGGGACGTCTGGGACGTTAGGGACATATGGGTCATTTAGGACGTCTTGGACGTTAGGGACATATGGAACGTCTAGGACGACTGGGTCATTAGGGACACATGGGACATATGGGACATCTGGGACGTCTGGACGTCTGGGACGTCTGGGACTTTAAGGACATATGGGACATTTAGGACGCCTGGGACATTAGGGACATATGGGACATATGGGACATCTGGGACGCCTCGGACATTAGGGACATATGGGACATATGGGATATCTGGGACGTCTGGGACGTTAGGGACATATGGGACATCTGGGACGTCCGGGACGTTAATGACATATGGGACATCTAGGGCGTCTGGGACGTCTGGGACGTTAAGGACATATGGGACATTTAGGACGCCTGGGACTTTAGGGACATATGGGACATTTGGGACGTCTGAGACGTTAAGGACATATGGGACATCTGGGACGTCTGGGACGTTAAGGACATATGGGACATATAGGACATCTGGGACGTTAAGGACATATGGGACATCTGGGACGTCTGGGATGCTAGGGATATATGGGACATCTGGGACGTCTGGGACATTAGGGACATATGGGACATATGGGACATCTGGGACGTCTGGGACGTTAGTTACATATGGGACATCTGGGACGTCTGGGACGTTAAGGACATATAGGACATCTAGGACGTCTGGGATGCTAGGGACATATGGGACATCTGGGACGTCTGGGACGTTAAGGACATATGGGACATCTAGGACGTCTGGGACGTCTGGGACGTTAAGGACATATGGGACATCTAGGGCGTCTGGGACGTCTGGGACGTTAAGGACATATGGGACATTTACTACGCCTGGGATATTAGGGACATATGGGACATCTGGGACGTCTGGGACGTTAGGTACATATGGGACATCTGGGACGTCTGGGACGTTAAGGACATATGAGACATCTAGGACATCTGGGACGTCTGGGACGTTAGGGACATATGGAACATCTAGGACGCCTGGGACATTAGAAACATATGAAACATATGGGACATCTGGGACGTCTGGGAAGTTAAGGACATTTGGGACACCTAGGACGTCTGGGACGTCTGGGACGTTAAGGATATCTGGGACATTTAGGACGCCCTGGACATTAGGGACATATGGGAGGTCTGGGACACCCGGGACATTAGGGATATATGGGACATATAGGACATCTGGAACGTCTGGGACGTTAAGGATATATGGGACATCTAGGACGTCTGGGACGTCTGGGACGTTAAGGATATCTGGGACATTTAGGACGCCCTGGACATTAGGGACATATGGGAGGTCTGGGACGCCTGGGACATTAGGGACATATGAAACATATGGGATATCTGGGACGTCTGGGACGTTAGGAATATATGGGACATCTAGGACGTCTGGGATGTCTGGGACGTTAAGGATATCTGCGACATTTAGGACGCCCTGGACATTAGGGACATATGGGAGGTCTGGGACGCCTGGGACATTAGGGATATATGGGACATACAGGACATCTGGAACGTCTAGGACGTTATCGACATATGGGACATCTGGGAGGTCTGGGACGTTAAGGATGTAAGTTACACCTAGGACGTCTGGGACGTTAGGGACATATGGGAGATCTGGGACGTCTGGGATGTTAGGGACATATGGAACATCTGGGACGTTAGGGACATATGAGACATCTGGGACGTCTGGGACGTTAGGGAGATATAGGACATATGGGATATCTGGGACGTCTGGGACATTAAGGATATATGGGACATCTAGGACGTCTGGGACGTCTGGGACGTTAAGGACATATGGGACATTTAGGACGCCTGGGACATTAGGGACATATGGGACATATGGGACATCTGGGACGCCTGGGACATTAGGGACGTATGGGACACATTGAACATCTGGGACGTCTGGGACGTTAGGGACATATGGGACATCTGGGACGTTAGGGACGTTAATGACATATGGGACATCTAGGGCGTCTGGAACGTCTGGGACATTAAGGACATATGGGACATTTAGGACGCCTGGAACATTAGGGACATATGGGACATTTGGGACGTCTGGGACGTTAAGGACATATGGACATTTAGGACGCCTGGGACATTAGGGACATATGGGACATTTGGGACGTCTGGGACGTTAAGGACATATGGGACATCTGGGACGTCTGAGACGTTAAGGACATATGGGACATAAAGGACATCTGGGACGTCTGGGACGTTAGGGACATATGGAACATCTAGGACGCCTGGGACATTAGAAACATATGGGACATATGGGACATCTGGGACGTTAAGGACATTTGGGACATCTAAGACGTCTCGGACGTCTGGAACGTTAGGGACATATGGGACATTTAGGACGCCTGGGACATTAGGGACATTTGGGACTTATTTGACATCTGGGACGTGTGGGACGTTAGGGACATATGGGACATCTGGGACGTCTGGGACGTTAAGGACATATGGGACATCTAGGACATCTGGGACGTCTGGGACGTTAGGGACATATGGAATATCTAGGACGCCTGGGACATTAGAAACATATGAAACATATGGGACATCTGGGACGTCTGGGACGTTAAGGCCATTTGGGACATCTAGGACGTCTGGGACGTCTGGGACGTTAAGGAGATATGGGACATTTAGGACGCCCTGGACATTAGGGACATATGGGACATATGGGATATCTGGGACGTCTGGGACGTCTGGGACGTTAAGGACATATGGGACATTTAGGACGCCCTGGACATTAGGGACATATGGGACATATGGGAGGTCCGGGACGCCTGGGACGTTATTGACATATGGGACATCTGGGACGTCTGGGACATTAAGGATATAAGGGACACCTAGGACGTCTGGGACGTTAGGGACATATGGGAAATCTGGGACGTCTGGGACGTTAGGGGCATATAAGACATCTAAGACATCTGGGACGTTAGGGACATATGGAACATCTGGGACGTTAGGAACATATGGGACATCTGGGACGTCTGGGACATTAGGGACATATGGGACATATGGAACATCTGGGACGCCTGGAACATTAGGGACATATGAGACATATGAGACATCTGGGACGTCTGGGACGTTAAGGACATATGGGACATCTGGGACGTCTGAGACGTTAGGGACATATGGGACATCTGGGACGTCTGGGATGTTAGGGACATATAGGACATCTAGGACGTCTGAGACGGCCTGGACGTTAGGGACATATGGGACATGTAGGACGTCTAGGACATTAGGGACATATGGGACATTTAGGACGTCTGGGACGTCTGGGACGTTAAGGACATATGGGACGTCTGGGACGTTAGGGAAATATGGGACATTTAGGACGTTTGAGACGTTTGCGACGTTAGGGACATATAGGACATTTAGGACGTCTGAGACGTCTGGGACGTTAGGGACATATGGGACATTTAGGACGTCTGGGACGTCTGGGACGTTAAGGACATATGGGACGTCTGGGACGTTAGGGACATATGGAATTTCTAGGACGCCTGGGACATTAGGGACATATGGGACATCTGGGACGTCTGGGACGTTAGGGACATATGGGACATCTGGGACGTCTGGGACGTTAAGGACATATGGGACATCTAGGACGTCTGGGACGTCTGGGACGTTAAAGACATATGGGACATTTAGGACGCCTGGCACATTAGGGACATATGGGACATATGGGACATCTAATACGCCTGGGACATTAAGGATATATAAGACCTTTGGGACATCTGGGACGTCTGGGACGTTAGGGACATATGGCTCATCTGGGACGTCTGGGACGTTAAGGACATATAGGACATCTAGGACGTCTGAAACGTCAGGGGCGTTAGGGACATACGGGACAGCTGGGACGTCTGGGACGTTAGGGACATATGGGACATTTAGGACGTCTTGGACGTTAGGGACATATGGAACATCTAGGACGCCTGGGTCATTAGGGACACATGGGACATATGGGACATCTGGGACGTCTGGGACTTTAAGGACATATGGGACATCTAGGACGTCTGGGACGTCTGGGACTTCAAGGACATATGGGACATTTAGGACGCCTGGGACATTAGGGACATATGGGGCATATGGGACATCTGGGACGCCTTGGACATTAGGGACATATGGGACATATGGGACATCTGGGACGTCTGCGACGTTAGGGACATATGGGGCATCTGGGACGTCCGGGACGTTAATGACATATGGGACATCTAGGGCGTCTGGGACGTCTGGGACGTTAAGGACATATGGGACATTCAGGACGCCTGGGACATTAGGGACATATGGGACATTTGGGACGTCAGGGACGTTTAGGACATATGGGACATCTGGGACGTCTGGGACGTTAAGGACATATGGGACATATAGGACATCTGGGACGTCTGGGACGTTAGGGACATATTGAACATCTAGGACGCCTGGGACATTATAAACATATGGGACATATGGGACATCTGGAACGTCTGGGACGTTAAGGACATTTGGGACATCAAAGACGTCTGGGACGTCTGGAACGTTAAGGACATATCGGACATTTAGGACGCCTGGAACATTAGGGACATTTGGGACATATGGGACATCTGGGACGCCTGGGACATTAGGGACATATGGGACACATTGAACATCTGGGACGTCTGGGACGTTACGGACATATGGGACATCTGGGACGCCTGGGACGTTAAGGACATATAGGACATTTAGGAGGCCTGGGACATAAGGGACATATGGGACACATTGAACATCTGGGACGTCTGGGACGTTACGGACATATGGGACATCTGGGACGTCTGGGACGTTTAGGACATATGGGACATCTAGGACGTCTGGGACGTATGGGACGTTAAGGACATATTGGACATTTAGGACGCCCTGGACGTTAGGGACATATGGGACATATGGGAGGTCGGGGACGCCTGGGACATTAGGGACATATGGGACATATAGGACATCTGGGACGTCTGGGACGTTATTGGCATATGGGACATCTGGGCCGTCTGGGACGTTAAGGATATAAGGGACATCTAGCACGTCTGGGACGTTAGGGACATATGGGAGATCTGGGACGGCTGGAACGTTAGGGACATATAAGACATCTAGGACGTCTAAGACTTTAGGGACATATGAAACATCTGGGACGTTAGGGACATATGGGACATCTGGGACGTCTGGGACGTTAAGGACATATGGGACATATAGGACATCTGGGACGTCTGGGACGTTAGGGACATATGGAACATCTAGGACGCCTGGGACATTAGAAACATATGGGACATATGGGACATCTGGGACGTTAAGGACATTTGGGACATCTAAGACGTCTGGGACGTCTGGAACGTTAAGGACATATGGGACATTTAGGACGCCTGGGACATTAGGGACATATGGGACATTTGGGACGTCTGGGACGTTAAGGACATATGGGACAACTGGGACGTCTGGGACGTTAAGGACATATGGGACATATAGGACTTCTGGGACGTCTGGGACGTTAGGGACATATGGAACATCTAGGACGCCTGGGACATTAGAAACATATGGGTCATATGGGACATCTGGGACGTTAAGGACATTTGGGACATTTAAGACGTCTGGGACGTCTGGAACGTTAAGGACATATGGGACATTTAGGACGCCTGGGACATTAGGGACATTTGGGACTTATTTGACATCTGGGACGCCTGGGACGTCAAGGACATATAAGACATTTAGGAGGCCTGGGACATTAGGGACATATGAGACACATGGAACATCTGGGACGTCTGGGACGTTACGGACATATGGGACATCTGGGACGTCTGGGACGTTTAGGACATATTGGACATCTAGGACGTCTGGGACGTCTGGGACGTTAAGGACATATTGGACATTTAGGGCGCCCTGGACGTTAGGGACATATGGGACATATGGGAGGTCTGGGACGCCTGGGACATTAGGGATATATGGGACATATAGGACATCTAGGACGTCTGGGACGTTATTGGCATATGGGACATCTGGGACGTCTGGGACGTTAAGGATGTAAGGGACATCTAGCACGTCTGGGACGTTAGGGACATATGGGAGATCTGGGACGTCTGGGACGTTAGGGACATATAAGACATCTAGGACGTCTGGGACTTTAGGGACATATGAAACATCTTTGACGTTAGGGACATATGGGACATCTGGGACGTCTGGGACATTAGGGACATATGGGACATTTGGGACGTCTGGGACGTTAAGGACATATGGGACATCTGGGACGTCTGAGACGTTAAGGACATATGGGACATATAGGACATCTGGGACGTCTGGGACATTAGGGACATATGGAACATCTAGGACGCCTGGGACATTAGAAACATATGGGACATATAGGACATCTGGGACGTTAAGGACATTTGGGACATCTAAGACGTCTGGGACGTCTGGAACGTTAAGGACATATGGGACATTTAGGACGCCTGGGACATTAGGGACATTTGGGACTTATTTGACATCTGGGACGCCTGGGACATTAGGGACATATGGGACACATTGAACATCTGGGAGGTCTGGGACGTTACGGGCATATGGGACATTTGGGACGCCTGGGACGTCAAGGATATATAAGACATTTAGGAGGCCTGGGACATTAGGGACATATGGGACACATGGAACATCTGGGACGTCTGGGACGTTACGGACATATGGGACATCTGGGACGTCTGGGACGTTTAGGACATATGGGACATCTAGGACGTCTGGGACGTCTGGGACGTTAAGGACATATTGGAAATTTAGGGCGCCCTGGACGTTAGGGACATATGGGACATATGGGAGGTCTGGGACGCCTGGGACATTAGGGACATATGGGACATATAGGACATCTGGGACGTCTGGGACGTTATTGGCATATGGGACATCTGGGACGTCTGGGACGTTAAGGATGCAAGGGACATCTAGCACGTCTGGGACGTTAGGGACATATGGGACATCTGGGACGTCTGGGACGTTAGGGACATATAAGACATCTAGGACGTCTGGGACTTTAGGGACATATGAAACATCTGGGACGTTAGGGACATATGGAACATCTGGGACGTCTGGGACGTTAGGGAGGTATAGAACATATGGGATATACTGGGACGTCTGGGACGTTAAGGATATATGGGACATCTAGGACGTCTGGGACATTAGGGACATATGGGACATATGGGACATCTGGGACGTCTGGGACGTTAGGGACATATGGTAAATCTGGGACGTCTGGGACGTTAAGGACATATGGGACATTTAGGACGCCTGGGACATTAGGGACATATGGGACATATGGGACATCTGGGACGCCTGGGACATTAGGGACTAATGGGACATATGGGACATCTGGGACGTCTGGGACGTTAGTTACATATGGGACATCTGGGACGTCTGGGACGTTAAGGACATATGGGTCATCTTGGACGTCTGGGATGCTAGGGACATATGGGACATCTGGGACGTCTGGGACGTTAAGGACATATGGGACATCTGGGGCGTCTGGGACGTCTGGGACGTTAAGGAAATATGGGACAATTACTACGCCTGGGATATTAGGGACATATTAGACATCTGGGACGTCTGGGACGTTAGGGACATATGGGACATCTGGGACGTCTGGGACGTTAAGGACATATGGGACATCTAGAACATCTGGGACGTCTGGGACGTTAGGGACATATGGAATATCTAGGACGCCTGGGACATTAGAAACATATGAAACATATGGGACATCTGGGACGTCTGGGACGTTAAGGACATTTGGGACATCTAGGACGTCTGGGACGTCTGGGACGTTAAGGAGATATGGGACATTTAGGACGCCCTGGACATTAGGGACATATGGGACATATGGGATATCTGGGACGTCTGGGACGTTAAGGACATATGGGACATCTAGGACGTCTGGGACGTCTGGGACGTTAAGGACATATGGGACATTTAGGACGCCCTGGACATTAGGGACATATGGGACATATGGGAGGTCCGGGACGCCTGGGACATTAGGGACATAAGGGACATATAGGACATCTGGGACGTCTGGGACGTTATTGACATATGGGACATCTGGGACGTCTGGGACATTAAGGATATAAGGGACACCTAGGACGTCTGGGACGTTAGGGACATATGGGAAATCTGGGACGTCTGGGACGTTAGGGGCATATAAGACATCTAGGACATCTGGGACGTTAGGGACATATGGAACATCTGGGACGTTAGGGACGTATGGGACATCTGGGACGTCTGGGACATTAGGGACATATGGGACATATGGAACGTCTGGGACGCCTGGAACATTAGGGACATATGAGACATATGGGACATCTGGGACGTCTGGGACGTTAAGGACATATGGGACATCTGGGACGTCTGAGACGTTAGGGACATATGGGACATCTGGGACGTCTGGGACGTTAGGGACATATAGGACATTTAGGACGTCTGAGACGGCCTGGACGTTAGGGACATATGGGACATGTAGGACGTCTAGGACATTAGGGACATATGGGACATTTAGGACGTCTGGGACGTCTGGGACGTTAAGGACATATGGGACGTCTGGGACGTTAGGGACATATGGGACATTTAGGACGTCTGAGACGTTTGGGACGTTAGGGACATATAGGACATTTAGGACGTCTGAGACGTCTGGGACGTTAGGGACATATGGGACATTTAGGACGTCTTGGACGTCTGGGACGTTAAGGACATATGGGACGTCTGGGACGTTAGGGACATATGGAATTTCTAGGACGCCTGGGACATTAGGGACATATGGGACATCTGGGACATCTGGGACGTTAGGGACATATGGGACATCTGGGACGTCTGGGACGTTAAGGACATAT